>PVIH01021864.1:0-28594 GCA_004025045.1 Sigmodon hispidus | reverse complement strand
CAAGAACCTGGAAACAACCTAGATGTCCCTCAACTGAAGAATGGATTAACAAACTGTGGTACATCTACACAATGGAATACTACTCAGCAGTAAGAAAAAATGATATCCTAAAATTCACAGGCAAATGGATGGATTTGGAGAATATCCTCCTGAGCGAAGTATCACAAACTCAGAGAGACAAGCAGGGGATGTACTCACTTACTAGTGGTCTCTAAACAAACTAACAAGAAAAAAAGCCAAACATGCCCAAGAGGCAAACCACAACCACCGAACAACTTGGGATCAGAAACACCCTGGACTGACCCTTCAAACCCCAGTCCAACTATAGGAACACCTGACTCACTCTTGAGGGAGGGGGGACAAAACTGGATTTGGCCGGGAGTGAAGACTGATCCAAGCATTGTTGGGCCAGTGTGACCATAGGACTGAAGGCTCCCTGCCAAGGGAGGGGATGGGGAGTTGCAGAGAAGAAAAATGAGCAGATGTGGTGGGAGGGGGAGGGGACCTTCAATAGGGATATACAGGGATGGAAAAAAAAATTCAGAGGGAAAGCTGAACACCAAGAAAATATATGTGTAGTAATTTTATTTGCATTTCCACCCTTGATAAGCCATGCTTATGATTATTATCCTCTGTATAGTTATTGTTAACTGTTCGGCATTTTTTTTTAAAAAATTCTTTTTAGTATTTTTTTTTTTGATAAATACAAAATAAAGAAAAAAATGAAAAAAAAAAAAAAAAGAATTTCCAGAGTGAGTCAATACCATCTGGAGTACCCAGCTGAGGCAAGATCAAGTCCTTCTTCCCAGTATCAATCCTAAGCCAGGTGTTTCTCATTAGGGAATGAGATTCAGAAAGACAGTTCATGCACTAGGAATGAATTCTGGTCCCAATGCTAAAGGCCACCAAACCTGCCCCTGCCATTCATTTGCCATCCACATTAAGAGGTCCTAATTTGATCCCATGTAGGTTTTCCAGTTGTCAATCCTGAGTCATTGAGCTCCCAATAGTTGAGGTCAGCTGTCTCTGTGGGTTTCTTTATCATGAACTCCTCCCTCTCTTTGACTAAACTTGGAGCTCTACACAGTGTTTTGCTCTGGATTTCTGCATCTGCTGAATGAAGATTAGTTTCATTAATTGCTGAATGAAGGTTCTAAGATGGCAAAGTAGTCATCAGTTTAATTACAGGGAAAGGTCAGTTCAGGTACCTTCTCCACTATTTCTTGGAGACTTATTTAGTTCATGCTTTTAAGGTCTTGGGAATTTTTCTAGCAACAGGTTTCTCTATAAACCAAAATGGCACCCTTATGAAGATATCAATTTCATTTTTTTCTCTCTTTCTCCCCCACCTAACCATCCCAATTTCTCCTATTCTCTTCCCAACTTTTATTTTACCTCACTCTCATTCCTATATTCCCAATTTACTTAGGATTGCTTATCTATTTCCCGTTGCCAAGGGAATTTATGGATGTCTTTCTTAGGTTCCTTCTTGTTACCTACCTGTTCAAGTGTTGTGGACTCTCACCTAGTCATTGTTTGCTCTAACTCTAAAAGTCTCTTATAAGTGAGTACATACCAAGGTTGTCTTCCTGGGTCAGTGTTATTTCACCCAGAATTATATATTTATAATATATATCTATATAGTTTTTCCAATTGCCTGAAAATTTCAGAATGTCTTTTTTTCCTGATAAGTAATATTCCTTTGTATAAATGTAAAACAGTTTTTTATTCCATTCTTTGACGGGGCAGCATCTAGGCTATTTCCAGGTTCTAGTATTAAGACTAATGCTGCTTTAAACATAGTTGAATAAATGTCCTTGTAGAATGAATATCTGACCAAGAGTATTATTTCTGGATTATGAGGTATATTGATTTCTATTTTCTAAGAAACCACCATACTGATTCCAAAGTGGCTGCAAAAGTTTACATTCCCACCTACAATGGAGAAGTGTTCCCCTTGCTCCACACTTCCTCCATCATAGGCTGTCGTCAGTGCTTTTGATCTTAACCATTTTGACAGATGTAAAATGGTATCTCATCGTTCTTTGATCTGCATTTCCCTGACAGGTAAAAATGTTGAGCAATTACTTAAGTGTATTTTGGTCATTTGAGAGCCTTCTATCAAGAATTCTCTGTTAATATCTTTCCCTCATTTTTTAAATAGATTTCTTTTGCTTTTTTGTTTTCTAGTTTCTTGAGATCCTTAAATGAGCTTTCAGTCAGATGTAGGGTTGGTGAAGATCTTTTCCCTTTACAAGAGCTTTTCAGTTCCTTCTTTCATAGATTCTTTGAATTGTTTGTTTCAATTTTATTGATTTTATCACTGAGTTTGGTTATTTACTACCTTTTAGTCCTTCTTAGTGAGTTTATTTTGTGTTCTAGAATTTTCAGGTGTCCAGTTAAATTGCTTATGTGAGATTTCTCCAAATTATTTATGTAGGCACTTAGTATTATGAACATTTCTTTTAGGATGACTTTTATTGTGTTCCATAAATTTAGTGGATTCATTTTCTTTAAATTCTATGAAGTATTTTCTTTCTTTCTTTATTGCATCCTTGAAAAAAAATATAGTTTAAGAGTTGTTCATTTTTTATGAGTGTGTCAGCCTTCTGTAATTTGTGCTGATGTTAAACTCTAACTTTAGCCCATGGTATTCCAATAGGATACAAGGGGTTATTTCATTTATTTAGTGTCTATTCTAATTTAATACTTAGTCATCTTTATCAAAGGTTTATAGGGTACTAAGAAGAAAGTATTTTCTTTTGTGATTTGGTGGAAAGTTCTATCTAAATCTATTAAGTCCATTTGAGTCATGACATCTGTTAGAAGCCTTATTTTCCTGTTAAGTTTCTGTCTGGCAGACTGGTCTATTAGATAAAATGGGGTGTTGAGGTCTCCCACTATTAGTGTTTAGGATTGATGCATAATTTAAGCTTTAGTAATGTTTCTCTTATGTATATTATATTGTTGTTCTTGTATTTTGGCATATATGTTCAGTAATAAGATTTCTTCCTGATGGATTTTTCCTGAGATGAATATGGAATGTACTTTTGGGTCTATTTTTGAATGATTTTAGTTTGAAGTCTATTTTGTTAATACTAGTTTCATCTTATGTCTATTTGATTGGAAAATATTTTTCTAGTCCTTTACTTTGAAGTAGTGTCTGTCTTTGAAGTTGAGGTGTGTTTCTTATATAATGCAGAATAATGGATCCTGCTTTCATATCCAGTCTGTTAGCTTATGTCTTTTAATAGGAGAATTAAGTCCACAATGATTTAATTACTGTTCTTTCTTGATGGTAGTGTGTGTGTGTATGTGTGTGTGATTTTTCCCTTCTTTGGGATTTCCTGCTGTGGAATTATCTATTGACTGCATTTTTGTGTGTACATCTAAATTTCATAGATGGTGGTTTTCCTTCTAGTGCTTTCTGTAGTGCTGGATATATGGATAGTTACTGGTAAATCTGATTGTGTCATGAAATATGTTGTTTACTCTGTCTATAGTGATTGAAAATTTTGTTTGGTGTATAGTCTGGGCTGGCATTTATGGTCTCTTATGTGTGCATAACATTTGTCCAGGACCTTCTAGCTTTCATAATTGTCTTTGAAAAGTTGAGTGCTATTCTGATGGGTTTGTGTTTATAAGTTACTTAGCCTTTTACTTGAGAAGTTCTTAATAATCTCTCTTCATTCTGCATATTTAGTGGTTAGATTATTATCTGATGAGTAAATTGATTTTGAGGATCTATTCTATTTTGTGTTCTGTAAACTTCTTGATCTTCAAAGGCTTTTGCACCATTAGCATAGGAAATTTTTTTCTATGATATTGCTGATTAGATTTTCTGTGCCTTTGAGGTGGTATTTCTCTTCTTCTATTCCTATTATTCTTAGGTTTGGACTTTTCATGGTGTAACAGATTCCCTGGACATTTTGTGTTATAACTTTTTTGCCTCTAGTGTTGTCTTTGACTGAGGAATCTATTTCTTCTGTCTTATCTTCCAATGCAGAGACTTTTTTTCCATCTCTTGTATTATTTTGGTCATTATGCATAAGTAGTTTCTGTTTACTTACTCAGATTTTTCAGCATTACATTAGTTGGTGTCTTCTATTTTAATATCAATTTGTTTCCCTTATCTGTTTGATTGGTTTTTCTTTAATTTCTTGGCTTTCTTTAATGGATTTATTGTTTTCATCCAATGTTGTTTGTTTTTTCCTCTGTTTTTTTTTCAAGATCAAGGAGATTTAATATCTCTGGCCTCCATGGGCACCCACATGTGGCACAGACTCACACAGACACATGCATATATATATATACATGATGAAAATTCAATAAATATTTAAAATAATAATAATAAATAATTTTAAGATAATAGTAGCAATAAATTTTTAAAGTAGCTAAGCTTTTCAATATGTATCTGGTAATAATATCAAGTAGTTGTTTGTTCACTTGAGGCCTTTGATACATCTGTGTTATTCGGCCAGTACCTTAAGAGTGAACACTAAATTCTCTTCAATTTTGTTTTATTAAGGCACTAAAAATCATTGTTTTTATGACATGCATTGATATTGACTGCTCAGACATATACATCAAGAAAGAAGTTACTTTTTGAAAGACCAAAATTATTATTTTTGATTTTTCTTTTTCAATTTGCTGCTGACTGACCTAGGGCCCAGGCATATCATTTGCTAACTCCATCATCTAAACTTTCCTCTACTTTTTCTAGAAGCTTTGTGGTATCTGTTTCTGCTCTGAGATGTTCCAGAGTTTTCTTAGCCTGGTAGCCCCATCCACACTTCCAGTCTGCCTTCAGCCAATCAGCTTTTATTAAACCTATAGGCAAGAAAAAATGTGTAAAATATTACCATCATAATCTCACTACAGCATTATAAGAGTAATTTAAGAATGCAAAGATTATTCACTGTTGTCTCAATTTATTCATGAAAATTTGAGAATGATATTTATGTCTGAAGTACTTGACATTTGTATTATTAACTGACTTAGAAGTCAGTGTTTATAAATTGCCAATAAACTTTATGAAATAAATAATCATAATGAATTCCTCAAAGGAACAGAATTCTATACTTAGATCACTTTTTCTGGGGATTTTTTTTATTTTGCTATAGTTTACAATTTTTACTTCTTCTTCTATAATATATATATTTTAGAATTTGTTTACAATGCATGAGAAATCCCTGCAAAGTTACTAACCTGCTTTTCTTGCATAATACAGAAATAATAAAAGTTAATTTTATCTTAACTCTATCCCAAGTGAGTCTTGAACATTTGTAAAATGTTTGAAATAGAATAATGAGACTCACCAAAAGTCTTTGGTTACTCAGCCACAGCTGAGTTCCCATATCTCCAAGATTGTGCATTTTCTGTATGTAAGCTTAACTTTTGACAAGCCTCTGGGAGACAATGAAAAGAATATGAACTTTAGACTTCTGGATCCTGAACTCAAATTCTACAAAACCTCTGCAACCTTAGATTCAACTGATGATGATTGCTTACATTCTCTCTGTTTCTTTATTATTATTATTATTATTATTATTATTATTAACAAAGAAGTAACACTTTCTATCCTTGTATATCCTTATTAAAGGTCCCTTCCCCCTCCTGCCACATCAGATCATTCTTTTTTCTCCACAACTCCCAATCCCCTCCCTGGGCAGGCAGCAGACAATCCCATGGTCCCACTGACCCAATATTGCTTAGTTCAGTCTCCACTCCTGGCAGATGAAGTTTTCTCCCCGCTCCCTCAAGAGTGAGTTGGGTGTTCCTCTAGGGGGAGTGGGATCCAAGGATTCAGTCCAGGGTGTTTCTGATCCCTAGCTGTTCAGTGGTTGTGGTTTGCAGCTTGGGCATGCTTTGCTTTTTTTTCTTTTTTGCTTGTTTGTTTAGACACCACTAATGAGTAAGTACACACCCTGCTTATCTTTCTGAGTTTGTGATACCTCGCTCAGGAAGATATTCTCCAAGTCCATCCATTTACCTGCAAATTTTAGGGTATCAGTTTTTTCTTACTGCTAAGTAGTACTCCATTGTGTAGATGTACTAAAGTTTTTTAATCTATCTGTTTCTTTTTATATATGTAGTCTAAGAAATAAAGACATAAAATTAAAGATAATATGTCTGTTGATTATGAGATTATTCTGAACAGACATCTTAGATGGCAATTAGGACTTTGCTAAGCTTGTTGTTTACCTGGTTATATTTACTTTTTTTAATCCCACTAATTGCCAAAATTAAACTCTGTCTTGAAAACTAAAAAATTTTTCTTTTTGTATTAATTCTAGCTTCAGGATGATCATTAGAGTTATGATGTTGCTGAAAGTTTAACTATGTCATGTGTTTTGCATATTGACGTTAGTTTTAGTGGGAGACATTAAAATGTGTAGCATTAACTATTCTTACAGAAGTTTGACATTGGTTCATATGATTTATGTCTGCCTCCTGACAGTGTAATTGGCAGTAGAATAATATAGAGGTATGCTTCTTAAAAATGAGTAAAATACAGCCTAATTAGCTACCTATTATGAATCAGCACATTCATTTTTGTGAAGTATTTTTACTTAACAGTAAGAAAAAACACTGGAACTATATACTAGATAAAACAATTACAGCTCAAATCATCCTTAATTTTCCCTTCACCTTTTATGATTTGATGCTGTATTATTAAATTCTAAATTTTTTTTGATAGTTTCAGATATATACAAAATGCATTATAATATTGTGATTTAACTGTTCTCGTTTATTCCCCTCAAACTCCCTGGAGATTTCCTCTGTCTTTTTTTTTCCTTTTAATTTAAAAGGTCCAATTTGTGCCACTCATGTAGACATTTAGACTTGGGGATAAATTATCCACTAGAACACTGGTGAAATACCAGTGATTATAGTACTAAAGAAAGCCGAAGTACCCTCCCCTAACTTCCATTAACTCCCAATTTCTCCTCACCTAGAGATGGATTCACTTGAATCTAAATCCATGATACCACTTTGACGTAATTCAGAACAGATTTTGTACAGATAACAGTATCCATGGCGAATCATGAGAATAATAGTAATTGTGTCCAAAATATTTTTGAATAGTCCTTTCCATATACTGGCACTAATATTCTTTCCCAAGGTCCTCCTAATGTTCCCTGAGATTTGGGGGGTATCAGCCATTGATTTAGATATTTCATTTGGCTTGAGAACTCATGGATACTTATTCTTAGCATGTTTAACTAGAATTATTCTCCAAATTAATATTATGAAGTAAAAAAAATACTTCAACACCTCTTGGAGCTTCACAACCTATTCAAGTTAGGACAAATATATCTTTTAAAATATATTTTTTCTTGGCATTTTCTCCTTCTATTTTTTATTATGAATAAAGTCATATTTTCTATACCTGTATATACTTATTCAAGGTCCCTTCCCCCTCCCACTCTCTCCAGTCAATGTCTTTTCTCAAAATCTCCCCATTACGTTCCCAGCAAGGGTAGGAGGTCCAAGGGTCCCAATATTGCTCAGTTCAGCCTCCACTCCTGGCAGATTAAGTTTTCTCCCCCCAACATCGAGACTGAGTCAGGTGCTACACTAGGGGGAGTAGGATCCAAGGTGTCAGTCCAAGGTGTTTCAGGTCCCAAGTTGTTCAGTGGTTATGGTTTGCGGTTTAGACATGCTTTGCTTTTGCTTTTTTGTTTAGAGTCCACTAATGAGTGAGTACATCCCCTGCTTATATTTTAGAGTTTGTGATACCTCACTCAGGAGGATATTCCCAAAATCCATCAATTTGCCTGCAATTTTTAGGATATCATTTTTTCTTACTGCTGAGAAGTACTCTTTTGTGTAGATGTACCACAGTTTGATAATCCATGCTTCAGTTGAGGGGCATTTAGGTTGTTTCCATATTGTTGCTATTACGAATAATGTTGCTATGAACATAGTTGAGCTAATGTCTTTGGAGTTTAACTGTGCATCTTTAGGATATACACCCAGAAATGTTATTGCTGGATCCTTGGATATATTGATTCCCAGTTTTCTGAGAAAATACCATACTGCATTCCAGAATGACTGAACAAGCTTACACTAACACCAACAATGGAGGAATGTTCCCCTTGCTCCACAACCTCTCCAGCATAGGCTGTAATCTGCGTCTTTTATTTTAGCCAATCTGACATGTGTAAGGTGGTATCTCAAAGTTGTGATTTGCATTTTTCTAATGACTAAAGATATTGATCACTTATTCAAGTGCTTTTCAGCCATTCTTAATTCTTCTGCTGAGAATTCCCTTTTTAGTTCTGAACACCATTTTTTGATTGGGTTATTCAAGGTTTTGGACTCTAGTTTCTTAAGTTCTGGCTATACTTTAGAGATCAGTCCTCTATCACTTGTAGGGTTGGTGAAAATCTTTTCCCATTCTGTAGGCTGTCATTTTATTAATAATAAAAAAGAAGAAAGAAAAAGAAAAAGATCAAGTAATAAATGCAGAAACATACTACACATTCTTTATATGTTTCCTCTGACCTTGGTGACTCAACACCTAGCAAATAACACATGATGTTAAAACAATAAAAGTGAAGTATCTCAGCAAAACACAAAGATGTGTCTTCACACACAGGCTTCTTGCTTTTGGAGCCCTCAGTGATACTCATTCAGTGTAAAAGCTTTTCTTCCATGAACCGAAGTATAGTGGAGCGATTTCCAGTTCCTTTGGGACCAGGGAGCAGTTGCTACCAAAATAATAGTATCAGACACTGGATAAATGAGAGATTCATCCTGAGTCTTTAAGCTCCAGTACATTAAAATATGACTGTGTTTAAAAATGTAGTCTTTAAAACACTGCTGAAGTTAAGACCATTCTGTAAGTTTCTAATCCAACATGGCTGGCATTCTCATAAGAACATGAAATTAAGGCATGGACAAACTTGCCTTGTATGAAAAAGAAAACTATATGAAGAGTCTGGAGGAAACAACCACTCCAGGAAGGAAGCCAGAGAAGAACAAATACAACTGATGTCTTTGTCTTGGGCTTCTAACCTCCAGAACTGTGGGAACTATCTTTATTGTTTCAGTCACTCCACCAACAGTACTTTGTTTTGACAGCTTTTGCAAATTAAAGGCCAGATATGAAAAAGAAGATTAATATAGTAAAATCATGTGAGTCTGCAGTTTCAGTCTTTTACAGTGATGAGGCTTTCATTTATTAATACTATTTGTCGTGGTCAGGCCTAAACACATAAACATATGAGAAACACTAAAAAGAAACAGCAGGTTATAACTACACACATACACAGTCACAAAGACACACACACAGACACACACACATACAAATAAAGAAGAGGTCATAAAACTGTAAGGTGTGTGTATGGGTGTAAACAGGAAGAGCTAATAGGGTTACTATCCAGTAGAAATCATATATTTACAGTACTCATATAATTACTCAATAAAATAAAATAAATATTTTAAGAGATATTCATGATTGTCAACAGCTAATAAAATACATTCTCAAATATTATAATGCTATGCAGTCTATAAAAATATAATGCACTTTGCACTAAATATTTTTAACCTACATTTTATAAATAAAGAATCAAAATGAGTTTAAAATTTTAATTTGTTAAATAAGAATGTTACTTAATTTTTTATTTTTATACAAGATAGATAGTTTGTTTCTTTCAAGAAAAGTTCAACATTTTGTCAAATCTATTAGTTAAATTTTAAGTGTTTTCATATTGTTCATTAAAATTGCAGAATTTGTAGTAGTGGTTTCCTCCTGTTTCTGGCTTCTAGAAGTCTGTAACTTTTCTCATTTTCTTCAGTCTGGGTGCAGAATTATCAGCTTAAATTTTCTTATATTATAAATATTTCTGTGATTTGACTTATTTTCTATTTTATTTATTTCCACTTATTACCACTTATCCAGTTATTGCTTTCAGCAGTGGTGAGGTACTTTCTCCTTTATTAAAATGTGCAATAAGTTTATTGCTTTCAGCTCATTCATAATTTCTTAAGCAGTGGCTATGGTCATGGCTAGTCCTGTAAATGCTACTGTTATTGCACATGCAAAGACACTCATACTGAGTTCAAGTTATAATTTTTCAAATTTATTCTTGTATAAGTTTTGAAAAACTAAATATTTTTCAAATATTATAAATATTTTTATGTATTATTTGTTGTTCGTATCTAATCTATATTTACTAAGAACATGTATAAACTTTCTGATTAGTTTACTATTGAATGCTAAATTGTTTTGTGATCTTTAACACTGGTATTTCTTTGGTTTGAAGAACTGACACAGTATATCCAAAATCAGTATCTAGCACTCATAACATTTGATTAACAAGTGATAGCTAGTTCTAAAGAATGTGATGCACCATTCTCACTTCTGAAACCTTTGAAATTATATGGACAAAGTCACATTCATGAACATACTAATATCCAGTAGTAATTCTTCAAAAAATTGCTTCATTTGTAATAAGTATGTTTACTCTGTTATTTATGATCCAAGGTATCCATTTTACATAAAACTTTTCAAGTTGTCTTTTTTGTTTCTATTTTATAAAATATCTTTACTATTTTGTATTTAATTTATTAATGCTTTGTATTTGACTAATTTTTGTGTTGCTTTTAGTCTCTTGCCAAATTTAGAAATCAGTTACCTGCTTAGTGTAAAAATAGATTCATGTTTTCTGGTAAAGTCTTCCCTTATAAACACATAAAACACACTTATTTCAGTTCTTTTCTTTCTTCCTCTCTTTTCCCAATTTCTCTCTGCTCTTTTTTTACTCATTTTATCTTACATATACCAATATTTTTACAGTTTCATTTTTTTTGTAAAAAGCAACGTTTTAGAACAAAAACATTTGTGCAAGAAAAATCTACAATTTCATTTTCCAGGTTGCTAAATCTAAATATGCCACTTCCTAAAACTGATTTTCAAAAAAGGGAGATATAAATTGTGAGTCCTTTGTTAGTAAACTCACTTGGATAGAGAAAAATATATGTAAACAAAATGTACGTAAAGTCCTACAAAATCGTAAAGGGATTCTTAAAAGCAGCCCAAAAAGTTAAGCCATCAACAAGGGTCAACTTGTTCCCAGAAGCTCAACTGAGAAAACAAATGTTATTATTATCATGATTATTATTATTTGTATTTTACTATAACTTTTTATGCTCAGAGAAAATGAGGTATTGCATAAATCAAAGCTGGTGTAACATAGGAACATTCTTAAGGTTTGTTCTAGGAGTCTTGATAACAAGTATTCTAAGAGACTGGATGATAGAAATTTAAGTTAATCTCAGACTAGTGTTTGCTCCCAATTTTGAAGTTTATTAAAACAATCAGACTGTGATAGGATGTTGTTAAGATTTCTAGACATATGCAAGAAGCTTCATAATATGTGACCTAAAAAACAGCATAAATTACAAATCTGAAAATCTGTAGTCAAACATAAAATATTAGCTTTTTAGTAGTGAACAGATTTGGGTTATCAATAGATAAGAATTACATCTTAAATATGCTAATTATATTTAAATTATCTACATTGAGTATACAGTCTCCATACTCTCAAAAATATATTGTTTTAAATGTATAAACAATTGACAAAAAAGTTATTAATTAATAGAAGTAGTTTAATACAACACATGTTTTCACATTCTCCTAATTCCACTCAAAAATTTGTAATTATTATTTCCATTTGTGTTTGCAAATTTTGAAAAATCACATGACTTTTTGTTTAATTATATGTATAGTTACATTTTAAATTATAAAATGCATAATGACTATATGAAATATGTATTGCTTTGGGGTAACTTGCATGCATCATTTACTACTTAGTCAAGCTGATATGTTTTTAATTAAACTCTATCATGTACAATATATGACTAGAAGAATTATGTTTAGAAAAACAGCTCTATAATCAGTCTCATAGTAGACAAAAAATGTCCACATACAATTCATTGACTATTTTCTATAAGAAACAAATGAAAGAGATGTTTAATTGTAGCATTTATTTTTATGATGCAAATTTGTATTTGTTCTAAGAAATTAAATTGTGTACATATCTTCAAAGGTAGAAGATTTTAAAGACTAATAAAACAAAAACCAAAAAGGAATGATCAAGTTCTTAGCTGCCGGCTAGCACAGTGCTCCTGGCAGGATGGAGTGTAAGCATAGGAATTGAGAGACACATTTTAGTCATAGATAAGATTATTGGAAAGAGCTACATCTGCATGTTGTGCAGGACATCTGCTACTGACATATTCTTGAGCAACCTAGTGCTCATTTCCAGGTGAGAGACAAGATGCTAACTATCAAGGCAGGTTGTAGATGTTTAGAGTAGCATTTTCAATGAAGGAATGTATAATGATTCAGATTCCATTTAATCATATGGTCTCTGTAAATGAAGTTATAAATATTAACAGGACAGTATGTGATTGCAGTATAAATGATAGGTTACATTTCATAGCATATACAAGGCTCAAAATACATTTATGCAATCAGTCATGCAAGGAGATCAGAAGACTGAGATGGGTACGAGATAGCTCTTACAACCTCTATATTTTCATTTCTTGGTTTTGAAAAGTAGAGTGTGCATAGCTTATGAGGAAAAAATTAGCTTATGTATTTTGACATATTAATATTTCATTGGAACTCTGCTCAAGAAAAACAATATTTTTTCTTAAAGGTTTTTATTCCTTTTATTTACTTATCATATAATTATTGCCATGACACATACTACCTAAGAAAACAGTAGACATCATGAATCTATTCTCATTTTTGTTATGTTGTTACTTCAAAATGTTATAGGACTTGAATGGCATTACATAATTTCTGGCATTACATTTTTCCAATTCATCCCAGTTCTCTGGAGATAGATCCATAAGTTTTAATGTGTATCAACAGTGTATGACTTCTTATTGCAAAAACAATATCTTATGATATTAACATGCAGTTACTTGTTTAACCATTTACTGTAGAGAGAAAATACATGTTTTTTTGCAGATGTTAACATTGGTAATAAGTATAATATAAAAAATGTGATAGGCTTTGAAAGGAAATTTGTCGACATGTCAGGTCTTTAAAGAACTTGTCAACACAACTGTAAAACAGGTGTTCAATTAGACATTTCCCAGCAATACATGAATAACAAAGTTTCCTATATTCTCTCTAGAACTTATATTTTCTGTATGTTTTAGCCATTTTTACAAGCCTGTAATGCTATTTCTTTTTAAAAATATTTTATATTATTATGTTAACAGTTTATCTGTACTTGGCTGGTGTTCCTGTATATCATTTTGAGTGACATGTTATTCTATGTATTTTTCATCTTTTACTGGGTTATACTTGTATTTTCTAAGATTTAGTGCATTATTTAATCTGTGTATTAGAATTATATTCGAACATATGGGTTACAAATAATTTATTTCTTTTTTCAACTTATGTTTCTTTAAAATTGTTCCATGATTTTTTCACAGCCATAATTGATAATATTTCAGTTCCCATTTTATTAATCTGTCTTGTAGCAATGATAAAAATTTATTGTTAGTTTGAGACATTGAGAATTGTTATTAATTTTTATTTTTTTATTTTTATAGAAAAAAGTCTCATCTTTTATCCATGTTTCTCCTTGTTCCTATTCTTTTCCCCCTCCTATTCCTTCCCGGTCAGTCTTCATTCTCCCTGTTCCCCAGCCCCTATTCCCTCCACAGAAGGGCAAAAGGTCCCAAGGTGGATTAGCTCAGCCTCCATTCTAGGCAAGTCTGATTTCCTCATCCTAATATCCAGACTGGGTTAGGTGTTCCTCTGGAGGAAATGTGCTCCAAGGTGGCCATTCACGCATAGAAATACAGTCTGAACCCTTCCCTTGAGGATCCACATACTGCCCATGTCAGTGAACAGTTGCTAATCTTTGGAGGGCCTAGTTCCTTTTTCAGATGGTTTGCAGGTGGCTGTTCTTGATTCAGCGAGCTCCCCAGAGCTCTAGTTAGCCATCACTACAAAATTTTTTTCATAGTCCCTATACCCTTGCTCATATAGAGTCTCCACCCCTGCTGTCAGATGGACCAGGGACTCAGCCCAGTGCTCAGCTAGGTGTCCCTGCCTCTACTTCCATTCATTGTTGAATGTAGGTTCTGTGATGGCACTTAGGGAGGTTATTTGTTTGATTATGGGGGAAGTCCTGTTTAGGCAACACCTTTGCTGTTGACCTGGTGCTAGGAAAACCTCCAAGAACTCACAGGACATTGAGAATTTTTGGCTTTACTTTAGTTGAAAGTTTATCATTTTAAAAAATTATTTGGAGGTCATTAATACATATTAGTTGTCTAAAGTAATGGGCTTATTTGAAAATATATAATTTTGAAAAACTATGATCAGCTCTGTGTAAAGTATGTTTCTATTTTATTATTATATTTATTTAAAACTTTTCAACATCCACTCCTGGCAGATCCACTTTCCTCACTCCAACATCAAGTCTGGGTCAGGACATCCTCTGGAGGAAGTGGGCTCCTAGATGCTAGTCCAAGGTGTTTCAGATCCCAAGCTGTTCAGGGGTTGTGGTTTGCAGCTTGGACATGTTTCTTAAACCGTTTACCTGTATTTGAATGTCTTTTACTAATCTGTAATTAGTAAGTACATTAAAATTTTCAGATGACTATAATGTAACATTGTTTTCAATAAGTTATATATAAGTGATGAACTTATTTATTATAAACCAAGTCATAAAATTTGGCCTGTATTCATCTTTTATTTGCATAATTGTATGTATTCTGTTATTATTTGAATACTTATTAACATACAATTTTCATGGTGTATTTTGTATTTTTCTGCATGTATTCATTTAGTAATCAAGGTATTGCAATGTTTATAAATAAAATTTTTGTATTCTACAGTCTTCAATGAAGCAGATTGATAAAATGCAGAAATATTTTTACCTTTCCATGATTTTCTTTTTTTTCCATGATTTTCAATAAATGCTTATTTTTACCACCTAAAAATTCTGTGTGCATTTACAATACTACTGGGCTTCATCATAATCCTTATTTTACCCTTAGAAAATTAATTTACACCAGGAACATAAGAAAGAAAGCTTATCAAATCTCTTCCTATTTTTTATGTACCTTCTTTTCTTTTTCCTAATTATTGTTCTTAGACTATTCTGCCTCATCAGTAACATTCTATTGTTCCTCTTTTATAAGTCTTTTCATATTTATTTTTTCTATCACATAAAAAGTCTTAATTTCTTTTTATTCCCAAATAATAACTTACCATTCTGTCATTGCTTGTAAATACTCTCATTTGTTATCTCTTTTCTTGCTCACAAAAAAATAGTTGCCATTTTAGTGATAGTTTTTCTTGTGTTCCTATAGGCCCACTTCAGATTCCTTTTTTGATTTTTTTCAGGTCTTTCATTATGGTATGTCTTAACATATGTATCATGAGGTCACTACTTACATATTCTGAGTTAATGAAAACCATGAGGTTATTATTTTAAAGTTTTAACTATTATTTCTAATAACCTTTCATTTCTACTGTGTCTCAGGGATCAAAGATCACTATTGGTACGTCTTTCATTTGAGCATCACAGCTCCCTGAATTTCTGGTCTTTATCTATTGAGTATGTATTTTTGATATTTTTGTTTATTATATTTTATGTACTTTATTTCTGATGTTCCCTTGTATTTCTATTATACTATACACCATTTCACTGGATCTTTGTTTTGTTTTCTCTGTTCTTTAATTATGATTTATGCATGATTTTACTCTAAGCACTCCATTTACATACCATTAATTGTATGTATGTTATCAGTTACTTATGGCAATATTTTTCAAGTCTATCTGAAAATATTTGTTAGATAAGTCTCATAGTTCTATGGGGACATTTGCTATGGCACATTATCATCTTAGTGTGTGTTTTTCCTAATGCCTGGTATGAAAGACATTTACTTGATGTCTTTGAGTTTAAAAGAAAATTTAGTATTAGCCACACATAGGTAAAAGTTTCCATTTAATAACTTCTTTTTTATTTTTTATTATGAATATAGTCACATTTCCTATTTGTGTATATCCTTATTCAAGGTCTCTTTCCCCTCCCACCCTCTCCAGTCACTCTCTCTTCTCCACATCTCCCCATTTCCTCCCCAGCATGAGCAAGAGGTCCCAAGGTTACAATATTGGTCAGTTCAGCATCCACTCCTGGCAGATCCAGTTTCCTCACCCCAGCATCAAGACTGAGTCAGATATTACTCTAGAGGGAGTGGGATCCAAGGTGCCACTCCTAGGTGTTTCAGATCCAAAGCTGTTCAGGGCTTGTGGTTTGCAGCTTGGACATGTTTGGCTTTTTTTTGTTGTTGTTTTGTTTTGTTTTGTTTTGTTTTGAGTCCACTAATGAATGAGTACATCCCCTGCTTATTTTTCTGGGTTTGAGACACTTCACTCAGGAGAATATTCTCTGAAACCATCTATTTCCCTGCAAATTTTAGAATATCACTTTTTCTTACTGCTGAGTAATACTCCATTGTGTATAGATGGACCACAGTTTGTTAATCCATTCCTCAGTTGAGGGGCATCTAGGTTGCTTCCAGCTTCTTGCTATTACGAATAATGTTACTATGAACATAGTTGAGCTACTGCCTTTGGAGTGCAAATGTGCATCTTTCAGGTATACACCCAGAAGTGGTATTGCTGGATCCTTGGGGAGATTGATTCCCAGTTTTGAGAAACCACCATACTGCATTCCAGAGTGGCTGAACAAGCTTACATTTCCACCAACAATGGAGGAGTGTTCCCTTTGCTCCACAACCTCTCCTGCATAGGCTGTCAACTTCTTAGTGTGGCTATGTTATATCCATAGTATTTTCAACCATGATATTTGTCAATAAAAAAAGAAGTGCTTACATTAAAAAAATTAAAATACTTGTCCTATTTCTTAGTCATTGGCTAGAAAGATCAATTATGACTAGTGCAACCTTTAATGTTCTAATGAACTAATGCATTTAGTTCAAGTGAAGAATACATAAGGTGCTAGGAAAACACATTGCTGTGTCATATTTTTGTTCATTGCTCTTCAGCCAGTCAACTCTCTTTTATAAAACTTAATTTCCATAACTTGATTTATTATAAAATATCTTTTCTCATATAATACATTGAAGACTTAATAGGATGAAATATAGAAAATTTTAGATATATAGACACTCTGGGACTTAGTGTGGAATTTTTTGCAATAGTCAATTTACAAAATCAACCTAAATGTCTCTCAAAATCTTAACTTAACAAAAGAGAATATAAAGTATCTTTGTCTGAAACTATGAACAAGATGAGAATCTTTTGATAAAAGTACCTAGACTTATTGTGACATATGGAGGACAGACAAAATATTCGATTCTAGACTGTGGTAGCTACTGTCAAGTAGATATCTTCAACAGTCTCTTCAAACAGTTCAGTAAAGTTGAAACACAATTAGCTAGTGCTGTCTAAATGTTTATTATGCATGTCAAAATATTTTACATATTATGAGCATATATAATGCTATGTATACATTAACTAAAATAAATTTATGAGTAAAAATATATGGTGATAGAATCAAAAGTACATTGAAAAATATTAATGAATGGTTTCACTTAATTTACAATTTTTTCAGAAAATCTGAGGTTATTGGTTATTAGTCCTCATTGTGACACAGAAACTAATATTAAATTAAAATAATAAGAGAGAAGAGTCAATTATATAATTTCAGTAGCTACTTATTGCTTATATAGAAAAATAAAAGGATTACCATCAACAAAAACTGTGAGTTTTTATATGTTGATTTATTATATAGTATCTTTTCTCATGTAATACATTAAAGATTAATAGGATGAAATGTAGAAGATTTTAGATATATAGACACTCTGGGACTGATTGGAATTTTTTCTAAGAGTCAGTTTATAAAAATTAACCTAAAAATCTCTCAGAATCTTTCATTCTTCAGAGAGGATCTCTAACAGCATCAACATTTCTAGTGTAAACTAGAAAACCAAAAAAAAAAAAAAAAATACCAAAATAGAATCTGTCTTCTGTTTATAAATCCTGGTGCTTTTATATTCTCTTTTTTTTTCCCATTAGAGCACAAGCAGACAAAAACAATGTGCTTGTGGCTGTAGAGATGGCTCAGCGTTTAAGAGCACCGTCTGCTCTTCCAGAGGACCCCGGTTCGATTCCCAGCACCCACATGGCAGCTAACAACTGTCTGTAGTTCCAGTTCCAGGCAACACCAAGGCAAATAAATAAATAAAATAAAGTTAAAAAAAACAAAAAAACAACGTGTTCACTGTCCATCCTCCTTAATACTCCAATTTTGCACTGAGGCACACTGAATCTTCTCTACTATAAGTTAGTTTCACACAGGTTGATCATTGTGGGCTAAATCAATTTTATTGTTTCCAACTAAATTATGTTTTTTCTCCTATGTTTTGAAGAAGGTCATTGAGATTTGCAATGACCATATGTTTATTCTATATTGTGTGTGAGAAATACCCTGATTTGCATTTCTACTTAGCTAAATTTTTAATGCAAATGTTTGTTATCTACAAAGAGGAACTGTCAAGAGCAACTTTCAAAAAAAAATTACTGACAATTGATCTTCTTGTTTATGGCATTCAGAAATACTGACAAAACTGATGAAAATTGACAATAATATTTAAATAGCATCATTTTCTGATTGTAAATTATTTTAAAATAGAGACTACAACAGATGCTGGCTTTCAATGATATATAATAATGAGCATTAATAAAATTTAATATATTCATGTTTAAATATAGTTCCTATTATGGTGATTAATCATATATATAATATGATATATATATATCTGAGAAATAGTTTTACATAATATATACATTCAATGTGTTCAAAGCAATGCAATATCTAGGAGATGCTATTGGTAAATTTTCACATATAAGGTTTTTTTTGCCAAATATAAGTGACTCTTCTGTTATCCTAAAATAAAACACCAGACTAACTGTATTTTTCTTTTTCCATAAATACCACAAAGTATCTGGGGTATTATTATCCTCAAAATATTATTAGTATTACTATAGCACAAGGACATACAATTTGTCAAGCTCTTTATTGTTGTTATTCACAGAACATATAGGTGAGGACTGTTGATAATTGCACCCTCAGAAGACTGTTTAGTCACTTTCTACATTATAAGAGCTGGTCGTCAGGAAGGTTACTTCCAGTTCAAAATAAATTTACCTGTTCTAATTCCTGGGAACAAGCTATATGATTTATTCAGCAGTAGGATTTCACACTCACATTCTGGTGCAAACCAAGACCAATGAGGTATTTATTTCTGGATATTTTTTAATTCCCTGGATACAATTCAAAGGGTGTCATCCCAGACTCCACAACTTGTGCTTTCTGTTTAAACGTTTATTATTGTACTAATTCTATAAAAAAATAAATAAAATCTTATAATAAAACCCTAGAAGCAAATACTGGGGAAAAGCTGAAAGATAAGAGAGACAGAGGGACAAGCCATAGCTACTTCTCACCCAGACAACTCCTCAGACCTGTCTCCAGCAATCTTTATCCTGATAGCTTCTCAGTCCTCAGCCAAAAGAGAATAAAAGTGAAGGTACAGTAGTAAGCTGCTGCCACTTCCAACCTTATATTTTCTTTTTTCTCTGCCCAGGTGTCTCATTTCCTTGTTTAACTTTCCTAGTGCTAAGATTTGAGTCCTGTGTTTCCCAAGTACTGGGACCACTGGCATGTGATTCCAAGTACTGGGATTAGTGTTGTGTTCCACTAACACATGGTTCTGTTTGATCTTAAACTCATGGATATCCAGACTGATGTCTCCCAAGTGCTAGGATTAAAGATATGGGTCACCACTCCCTGACCTTCATGGTTAAATATGTAGCTTTGCACTTTCCTTTGATTTTCAAGCAAACTTTATTAAATATACAATATATCACTAGTTATTGGTTTCTAGAAAAAAGGTTTCATAACCAACCTTGAGCTCATGAGCAGAAATTCCAATTAAATGTGTTTTATTCATGTATTTTTACAAGGTATATAATATAATAGGATTTTGTAGATAAGTAAAATTACATATTTGTACTTAAGACAACTTCAACAGAATGGAACTCATCACAAGTATTGTAAAATGTGCCAAGTACACATATTAAAGTTATGGAGACCTAGTAACTTTGAAATATCCATACTCAAAAGAGACACTCATAATCTTCCATGAAATTATCAGAGAACATCTCAGAAGGGGAAATAAAAGACTGCCAGAGGAAAATTACCAGGAACAATAGTGTAAAATTGTGTTTTCTGAAAACAATAGAATTACTGTAATCATGAACACTCAAAAAAAAAAAAGGTTCCCTCTAAATAATCTGCACAATATTATGCCAAGTCAACTTTCTCCTATGGCTGTACTCCTATTAGAGAAGATGCTGTTGGTCTATAACTACTTGGGAGGGTAAATAAACTTTGTTCAGAGAGCAGCCCACAGATAGGCTGCCAATCTATATTAATGTGTTTCTGTATATATAGACAACATTAAATACCATATGAACTTGAAGGGACTGATGAGTAGAAAATATAAGGAAATGTAGGAAGAAGAGAAGTGTATGGTACAAAATATCAAAAAAAATTTGAAAAGGTAATATATATATATATATAGTTTTAAAAATAAATGAGTAGTTAAATTAGTTCAATCATGTTCACATCTAGAGAAGGTCATCTGGAAATAAGGTAAAGTCACAGAGGTTATCTGACATCTCTGGGATATAATGAGGTAGAGTTTTTCAACAGGGAGAAGCTTTAGGTATAGAGCTAAAGAACAAAATTGTCTTAAGGGGGAACTGTAGGACCAGCAATAGATTGATAGCTAGAGATTGCTCCTGTTTGCTAAATTTTATCTCACATAATATGAGAAATGGCAAAGGGAGATATAATAGAAAGGATAAGAAAAACAATATACATTTTTCAAAGTTTGTAATAGCAAAAATTCATCTGTTCTTTAAAAGTCCTATGAAAGTTTACAAAACATATCAATTTATCAAACATATCATTAGAGTGGTCCTGGGCACAATTTCTATTTGCATTGACATTTTGTGACATTATCAATGCAGAAATGTACAAAACAAATAAACAAACAAAAAACCCATGTACTTTCTCTCAATAGTGAAGAGAAAACAGAACTAAGTACAAACACCTCCAAAGTCTAATTTGTTAAAACAATAATATTTGGGATAACTTAGAGTATTATAGATGAGGTGGTACTTACAGGAACAGAAATGATTCAGTGATATTTGTATCTCCAAAATCCATTCCTCCATGGATTACAGTTCAGTAAAGCTAGAAATCTGATTTTAATTCATAATTTATAGGCAGCAGAATGGGTTGAACATTTCCTCTTTCAGGCCATTCTGCTTCTTTGAGCCTCTCAGGCATTATAGCTTGTCTGTAGAATTCTTTCAGTATTATATTCGCTTGAAAAGAAAGAAGTCTGGTGAATATGTTCAGTTTCAGGGAGTTCCCCAGACCTCTGAATTGTTTGCTTTCTAAGCTTAAAGAAATAGTGTAGAATGTTTCATCTCACTTTAGAGCATCTCATGTTTTAAAAAGCTTCTATGCTAAACATAGTATTTTGCAATCCTTTCTAATCCAGAAACTGGATGGTAGTTAAGCTTAAGTGGGGAAAATAGTGTAGAAACTATTTTAAATGCAAATGGAAATAGACTATCAACTAATGTTTGGTTTGGTTTGGTTTGGTTTGGTTTGGTTTGGTTTTGTCTTTTATTTTTTTCAGTATGAATTCAGAAAGCAGTGACTCCAACATCATTTCTCCAAGATGGAAGATTTTGATCTCAGTAGGAACTGATGTATAGCAGTTACCCTTGCATTAATTATAGAATATATATGACAAGAGTACATACTTTTGGCTTTTCAAAAGTTAGAGATCATTAGTATTTCCAGGATAACAGTTATAAATTGAAGTTGACCTAGGAGATAATGAATTCATGACCACTTCCACATTGACAGTGACTTTTATATCCATCTTATTATCAAAAATTATTAAACCTCCAGAAATAGTTACCTAACCTCCTTAGTAAAAGAATCTAGACATGGAGGCTAAGAAAATTCAGGAACATCTCAGAGCATACACAGATGCCAGATACAGATGCCAGAGACCTGCCAGAGGGAGCCACCACAGACACAATGAAGAGATGGCAGCAGACACAGAGGAAAAAATGCTGAAATGTAGCTATGAGTAAAGGTACCAAGCCATATGGCTGAACAAGATGGGTTAGTTCAGATGAAAGAGTTAGCAAATTATATGCCTAGGCCCTAGGTCAATCAGCATAAATGTAATATAAGCCTGTGTGTGATTATTTGAGGCTAAGTGAGGCTGAGAGTGAGATCAGACCTCTGGTCTAGCTCAGAAAGTCTGGGACAGAATCATTTACAACAAATGACTGCCTAACATAGGTGATATATACCCACATAAAACTTGAGAAAACTTAAAAGAGGGTTCTAAGCCACAGAATCAGAGCCAGAAACAGCTTCTGTGTTCTGTGTCTTATATGAGCTGTGGTACAGAGATGCCCTGGTGAGGTGTGTGAGCTTGCATTAGAATGTCAAAATGGTGGGTCCTAGAAGGCAGTTTAAACCAAGGCTGGTTCCTTAAATTTCATAAAAGACTTGTAATAGGAAACATGCTGCTTGTAATGGATTTAAGGTTTCTGTTCTCACAGGCAAAGGAAAAAAGGAAAAGACTGATTCTTAGTAGTGGCAGCATTTTCTTGAATTAGCTCTGCTTTCTGAAGGCAAGCACAGGCACAGCTTTTTTAACTGTGAGCTTCCTGATTCAGCCTTAGAGGCAAAACACTTGAGTCTTTTTTACCCTGAGAAGTTATCTTGGTAAGATTTAAATGTAGTCTCTTTCTTCACACTGATGTTTCAAGTTAATTTGAATAACTATGAAATATATCAACACATTTGTATTCTTCAGTTGCTAAATCTAAAGATATAAAATTAGAAAACTAAGCTTTAAAGTATGGGCTAGTAATAAAGTTAGATTTTATAAAACAAAAACAAAAAAAAGTCTCTGCTGCTAAATACATAAATGGAATTAATGAGCAGCAGACAGAAGTGATTTTCTTGATAATCATACGGACCTTAAAATTTCTCAGTGTGGTAATTTTGTCTGATAATTAGCTAAAAAGCTAAACTTCAGCTAGACTATGAGCTGGATGGAGCCAAACAGCCACCCTAGTGACACCTTTACTCTTTAGGGCCAAACCTTGGCAGATTAATGGTGTGGACAGAAATTGAAAGTAATAAAGGGAGCTGGGTGGAGTCAGCCACTCTAGTGAAGCCTTTAATCCTTAAACCAAACCTTGGCAGATTAAAGGTGTGTAGAAACAGAAAGAAATAGAAACAGCTGGCTTGGTCAGTTACCTTAGTAAGCAAAGGAGTGGTCAGAAACAGAAAAGATAAAATATAAGAGCTTACAGTAAAGACAGATTTTAAAAAAATCTGTAAATGGTTTAGGGTATTTTTGAAATATATATAGGCTTAAGAGAGAAAATAAAGAAGAAAAAGAGGATGAAGAAAGTCCTTTAAAAAAGAAATAGAGTATAAAAAGTAGTAATAAGCCATGTAAAAATGAAAAATACCAAGTATTTGGATACTGTATATTAGTGTCATGTCTTTAAGTTTCTTGACTATAAAGGAAGTAGTAAAAGCTACTAAAAACCATTTGAATATGTGTTGTTGCATTAATCCAACCTATATATTTGGTATGTGAGTTGACATTAAAATTGAAATTCAAAGATATCCTATTTTAGAGAAGAGGTTTTCTTTCAATTTACAGAAAATTAGAAGCTGTAGATTTATTCCCAGTTAAAGAAAATAAAGTTTGGTCATGGAAGATCCCCTGAAAAGTCTCCAATAGAAATAGATGGCTCAGATAATTCAGAATGTCAAAGCGCCTCTGTTGCAGATGCTGCTGAGTTCTGCATACAAAACTACTTCAAGAAGACTGGCTGAGATTACCCAGCCTTAAAGACTATTCCACTGAAGATTTATCCATAATCCTATAATTTTCTTTGGATCCCCATGGGATTGTCAGTCTATCCATTCAGCAGGAAGTAGCCTAGAGAACTACACCCACATTCCCAAAAAATGTATTATGGATGTTTGTGTTTGTTTATGTGTTGGGTGTAAGTTGTTATAGATAATGGGATACAAAAGATATTAGATTTGGGGTTCTTCTTGTTTTAAAAAGAGAAAAAAAGGAAATGTAGTGGAATTATGCTGGTAATGTAAATATTTGTCTCGCCTATGGGTTTAATAAAAAGCTGATAGGTCAAAGACAAACAGGAAGTGTAGGTGGGGCTACCAGGCAAAGAAAAGTCAGGAACATCTCAGAGCAGATGCAAATACCCAACACAGATGCCAGAGAGTCATCAGAAGCTGTCACAGACACAGCGAGATGGCAGCAGACAAAGGGAAAAGAAGCTGAAATGCTGCTATGAGAAAAAAAGTACCAAGCCATATGGCTGAACAAAATGGGTTAGTTCAGATGAAGGAGTTAGCAAATTGTATGCCTGGGCCCTAGGTAAATCAGCATAAAAATAAAAATAAAATCTGGACATGATGAGGAATCTGTAATCAATGAATTGGCACATAGTAGAGTCAAAATGGCAGTTTAGTATTTTAACCATAAGTGATCTGATCCAGGAGCTGGCTAGCATGTAAGCTTCAATAGGGCAAATCATGTTGTTGATTGTAAATGTATGTGGAAAACAGAATATCAACTAGATTGTTTTAATCAAGTAGTAAATCAGAATGTAAAGCAAGGAGACTTGGTTTTTATTCATATTATAATCTTATCTTATTATAGAATTAAATGTATTCATTTAAAGATAGTTTTCTGGAAATTGAGGAATTCCATATATCATATTTATGATGGTTTCTAGTTTTAATATTTACTGTTCTATACTCACATTTCTTTCTGAGTGTCAAAGAATAAATATCCTTGGAAGCATAAGTATTCCAATACTGAAATTATAGGAAAGGAAAAAAGATCAAAATGACTAAATGAGTTGAAAGGAATGGAAAATACTTTACCGATGAAACTGCATACTTTACTTCTGATGTACCGAACTACTTGAAGTTCGTCATCCAGGTCTGGTTCTTTTTACAGTCTTTTTTCTATGTTGAAAATGGCCTCTAATTCTCAAGCATATGACCCTAACTGAATCTAACATTGATTCATTCTTAACATTGATCCTTTAGTTTCAGTTTCAAATAATTTTATACATTTCCACAGAACTGGTGCATAACTTCATCTTGGCAATCTCCTCAAGTTTTCTTGCAAATATCATCCATTTTGCTTTTACAATAAACTCCACTGTGTCCCTTTTACTGCTGAATCTCCAACATCTAATCCAAAATATTTTACTGTATTGCCTTAGTGGAAAGCAGTTCTGACTGTCAAAAACTCATTTGTCTATGTCATTAACCTGGGATTCCTCTTCATTAGGCCTTCTATTCTTACAACTTGCTTTTTCTGGGATGTTCCACAATTAATGATGCTTTCTTTCATTTTTTTTTAAATAGATATTTTCATATTCCTTGATTTTGTGGTTGAGTTTCTCTACTTCTTCTTTAAGTCTGATAAATATTTTATCATCAATAGATTATTCTATTATAACACTTTCCCCTGAGTTTTCTAATTAGGTTATTGAGATTTTCAATTTTATCTTTATTTTAGCATAAGTTCTTAAGTATTCATATGTCTTTACTATTTTTTTTTAAATTCTGAATTGTCTTATTTTTTCATTCATTCACATCTTAGTGCCTGACACTTACTGATAGGGTGACCAAAGAACTTAGACTGGATAAGTCATAAGTCTAGAAAAAAAATATATAAGAATAATTTTTATTCTAAAGCTATATCTATAAAATGGCTATGACTCCTAAAATCATTCTTCTTTACAAATATATCAGGCTTTTTTTTTTTTTTTTTTTTTTTTTTTTGCAGTTCATAAAATCTAACACAGAGATCCACAGCTATACAATGAGTAGAAACAAGAGATTTTGGATCACTGAGTCCTAAATGAGATATCTTCATCAAACATTCTCAGGGTTCAGTGACCTACAATGGAAGTTAAGGCAAAAAGAGTGTTTAGATCCAAAGGTGAGGAAAGAAACTGTCTTTTAAACACAATGGGACTGGTTTGTACATGATATTAGAAAGACTATGGAAGCACACAAAGGACGAGAGAGAGAGACAGAGACAGAGACAAAGAGAGAGAGAGAGGTGGGCATGGACTTCTACACCTAGCAATCTGTAATTAACTGCTTGAAAAGGAAAAATTAGTATTGTCCGATTGAGTGTTTCTAAGTATATCAACCAAACTTCAGAGTACTTCCAATGCCAAAGAGTACATGGCCAACACAAAGTAATTCAATGGCATTTTTATGAATATTTTTATCAGGTTTATTTGGTCATTTTTTATGTTGTTGGTCTATTTTGATTTCAGACTTTGTGATTTTGTGTGTACACTAATGAGGTATTTAGTTTTCTTAATAAAAGAAATTAAAGTGGGAACTAATTTTTAATTTTCATTTCTGAAGTGGGAAGTTTTTTTATTCTGGACTATACCTTCCACTGGCAACCTACATAAACAACATGGAAGAAGATATCTTGCATTCTTTGTCAAGTTTCACTCTTACTGGATAGTCCATTTCTTCACTGATATTAGAACCTATTTATATTTTGAAAATCAGCTGAGACATCCAGCCTGTGAGCTAAAAAACAACTGGATTCTTAAATTTTCAGTATAAGAAGCCATTGTTGGAATCAAAGAGCCACTACCTATAATCTACTCTAGTAGACACTCAGTGTTATTTTGTTTCAGGAACCACACTGATGGTTCCAATTAAGTGTATAACCATGTTGATGGGAAATGGTTGGATTTGCTCAGGGAAATGATTTTTAATGTTTGCTAACTGACCTATGCCTAGAAATGTGAGAATAGTGTGGGTGGTCTGGGATCTTGGGTATACACAAGGCTAGTCTGCCATACAGGTTGTGCAATTGAGTTTATGACTAATGATTAGGGATAGATAAGACATATAATTTTGTAGGAATTAAAAAGGTTGAGCAGGAACACAAATGCTCATCACAGTCAAGGTCTAGAGATTAAATATAATACACATGGGATATGATCCATGGAGTTCATCAGATTGGACAAATGCATAGGATTTATGACCTGGACTAAGTCAGGACATTGCACATGCTGTGTTGTGCTAGGGTCCAGAAGTCTTACTATACTGGTTGACACATAGGTTGTATGACTAAGGCCTAGAATGAGAACAATGAGCAGCATAAAAAGTACTTGCTTGATTCAGACTGTGTACAATGTGCAATCCTACATTAGGATCTAATAACTGCTGTTAGTACAGGGGTTCGGAGCTTTGCTCAGGTAAAATCACCAACTAGACCATGGTACACAATGCATAACCCGGGCTAGTGCTCCTGATTAGATGTTATATAAACAATATAAAGAAAGGCTGGAAATTTCACAGGATGTACAAATTGAGATAATCATGGAGGTTTAACATACTCCATCAGGGATCACAGACTGGAGTAGGGCATAGAATATGCAACCCAGGTTGGGACTGAATATTAGGGCTATGTGTTCATTCTTGAGACATTATTTGCTGGCTGTTAATTTATACCTTCTGTCTCATCCTTCAGGTTCTGAGATGCTAGCTATGTGGCTTCACTAATAGAAAGACTACTGAGATGTACGTAGTAAGACATTTCTAAAATGTATAAAGTATGATAACTTTATATAGCCATATGTAATTATAAAAATTTTACAAATTTATGAGCTGTGTATCTTACTTACTATAAATTATTATTAAATTTTTAAAAGCCACTGAATATTTCTAACTTGGCATTCAGTTGGACTCTCAAGTACAAAATTTTAGACAATATCTGAATTAGTGTGTAAATTACCAAATAATACTCAAAACAAGATTACTGATTTGATCACCTACATGAAGACACAGTTCAGGAAATTTGTATCAAAATCAGAAAATAATCTCTTTACTTTTCGACTTACTAAATAAAAATAGTCAAAAGCAACATTACTTTTCACTAATTTCCCTTACTTTGCACTTTATCCACAGGAAACTTGTTGCTATATTTTTTGTTAATACTCTGACCCAAGAACTTCAACTCAGCCTTGTCATTTAAAATGATAATGTTCTGCCTTTCTGCCTTGGAATCTCTACTGTTATTTCTTAATGGAATGACAAAATTAACCTTTAAAATGTATATTGGAATATGTTGATCATGTTTATGGCTGTAATATCTAGACTCTAGCATTAGAAGAAGTGTGTAGAAAAATGCAAATAGATCCGAGCCTGTCACCCTGCACAAAACTCAAATCCAAGTGGATCAAAGACCTCAACTTAACCCCAACCACTTTGAACTTGTTAGAAAAGAAAGTGGGAAATACACTTCTACAAATTGGCACAGGCCACCACTTCCTAAATATAACACCAGTGGCACAGGCACTAAGACCAAC
>PVIH01021863.1:0-28626 GCA_004025045.1 Sigmodon hispidus | reverse complement strand
TTTGCTGGCTCCCTCTACTCCTGCTAGGCTCATTTCTCACCCCGGAAGCCTCCTGGAGAAAACAACCCTGAGGCCTCCCAATTTTTTTTTAAAAAGATTTATTTATTTATTATGCATACAGTTTTACAGAAGAAGGCACCAGACCTCATCATAGATGGTTGTGAGCCACCATGTGGTTTTGCTGGGAATTGAACTCAGGACCTCTGGAAGAACAGTCAGTGCTCTTAACCTCTGAGCCATCTCTCCAGCCCCGAGGCCTCCCAATTGTAATCCCACCCATTCACTTATTCTCCAGACCCCAAAGCCAGAGGAAGCTAAATATTTGCAGTCTTGATTATAGTGGCCCCAAAGTAGAAAGTCAAGGGGATACATTTCTAAGTTTTCTAGATTCCTTTGTGGGAATCAGGTAGGAGGTTCACCCCAAAGCAAACAATAAACCTATCCTCAACTCAAGAAGAAGACAGCCTGGGATTATTCAGAGTGAGAGCTGGGGTATTTTGAGGATGCCACTGAGCAGGTACCATTCCTACAGACCAAATGAGAGGCTCCCTGAGAGAACCTCTCAGTTGACTGGACCTGGGTTGTGTAATGGAAAATACAGAAAGTAATTCCTGACCAGTGTGTAAAAATGTTCTGAGAATGGGAGACTGTCTGCCCAAAGCCAATGAGGAGAAACGGCGGCACAGAAGTCAGCTGCGATGCCACCTGACATCGGGGCAATTGTTGAAGTCCCACATCAGATAAGGATCCCTAACAAATAAGACCTACCTATAAAGACAACTTAACCTCAACAGAGTCCATGTGGAGACATCAGCTGGATCCTGGTGGGGATTGTCACAAGGATCAGAGGTATCTTCTCCATTAAGAGCTCATGAGTGAGGATTATAAAGCTGATGGGCAGAAGGCCTGGAACATCTTGTCTCTCTCTACCCCTACTTAGCCAAACTAGCAGGCACAAGTGACGCGGACAGCTGACTGGAAGGGTGAGAAGGCCTCCCTCATGCCCCTCCCTGTGGAAATGGAGACCTTCAAATAGACTTTCCACCACCTGGAAGTTACAACCTCAGAGACACTAAGAAGGCCATGGGGCCAGCCATGACTTCATCCAAGTTAAAGGACAATGGCTGGAAGTGCGCCATTTGTAGAGAACAAGGTATGGTCTGCATCTGCACTTCAGTAAATCAGTGTCTGTGACTCAGGGTCACCTGCTGTATCTGACTCAGAGATACAGCAATGAATGCAGCTTTCAGGACTGAGCCCTCCAGGTATCCCAGTGTTGATGACTCACTGAAGTCTCAGAGACACACCCATTGGCCTATTTCATCTCTTTGCCTCATCCTCCAAGACGTTCATGGATCAGATTCCTTCCCAGAAGCATTTTCCATGGGCTTTCTCCCTGAACCCTTTACCTATGTCCCTCCTCTGTGTGAGCAAAGATTTACTAAGCACCCACTGTATGGCAGGACTTAGGCTAAATAAAGAGGAAGGTGATGCTGCTCTGTGAGAAGGATCTCAGTTTTGACTGAAGGGAGAGATGTGGTGAAAGACCCCAACCTCAAAATTTCCACAAGGCCAATTAGCTGAGAGTCATCCTGCGGGCAAAAACCTCAGTATATCAGAGAGCCGACAGTCAGGAATTATTTAACTAATTAGCAGGGAGTCATCCTGCGGGCAAAGCCTCAGTATATCAGTCAAGGTTTCTTAAAAAGATAAGGAAGGCCATGGGAGGGTGAAGAGACCGGGAGTGTCTAATCTTAACACAAACCAGATGTTCACAACACCTCCAGGATCAAAAACTTTACAACCTTGCCCCAAAGTTGAACCTTATCACATCACCCATTAGCAGGAATTTTATATGTAGTTAAAAGTAGCTAAGATATATGATTAATCTGATAAGGCTGACTGAATAAAAAGAGAGAGTGTTCTTTGTGGTTGTGCTCAGTTAGCTGAGGCTGCTGATCGTCCACAGGTACCTGTGTATTAAAATTACCTCGTGCCATTTACAGCCTGGTCTCTGTCTGAGTTCTTGAAGTTGGGGTATCTGAGGGTCTTTCAGTGGAAGAAGGAGGAAGGAGACAGGAGTAGTCATTCAGACCAGACGACTGTTGCAGAGGAATGTGTCGGGACAGTGGAGAGCCCAGGACCTGAGACGTCACTGAGTAGACAACAGGTGGCTGGGGATAGAAGGCTGGGAGGTTTGAAACAGGACAGGAAGTTGCATGCCTGAACCATGGATGTGGGAAGGATGCAGGATCAGAAGAGGGCAGCCCTTAGTGCAGCCTGAGCCAGGCTCCTTTGCTAGCAGCAGTGTAATGTAGACAGGGTTTTCTGGAGTGAGGTCAGTGGAGGCCTTGACGCCATTGTAGTGCTGGGATCATTTTCTCCGGTTAGCAAACAAAATTCTTAATATCCCACTTGCTATATGAAATATACACATTCTCCCATTAACATGCCACCAGTATCTTCTTTGTAAAGTGTCAGTCGTGTCCAGGTGCATTTTTGCTTGTTTTTAATAATTAACCTCTCAGGGGCTTCCAATGCCTCCACCAGCACCATCAGGCAAATGGCACCTTGCCCATACAATCTGTCATGACCCAAGTTTCTCCAAGGTAACTGACAGCAAAGATTCCTGGTTTTTTATTGGGATGGTACATTTGTTTAGTGTTTGAAGGGGCTTGTTCAGGAATGGGGTTTTTGAGTTGTTTTGGTTTGCTTTCTATGTGTGTCCAAGAATCTCTCTATCCCACTGTAAACATTGGCCTAGAGGGGAAAAAGCCACAGAGGCAGAGACACAAGTGTGGAGGGCTTGCTGTGCACACTTAAGGCTAGGGCCTGGCTGAACCCCATAGAGGGTCTGAATTACAAGATCAATTTGGTTTGTGAAAACAGAAGCTCATTCAATGACATCATGGAGGCTACTTAGTACAGCAAAGTTTGGCTTAGCTCTTCCCTGTGGGAACCTGTGCTCTGCTGTAGCCCAATGACTTAGCCCTGAAGAGAACCCAGCTGCTCTGACTTCTGTTCCAACAAGCCATTCTTCAAACCATCTGGCCACTGGGCTCCCCAGCAACCCCTTAGCAACCTAACCACCTCAGACCACTTTGCTGGCAGGACCACAATGAATGGGAGTGGACTGGCTAAAGGATGGATAATGAGACACCTCAGGCTGATTAACTTCCTCCTGTCTTGTGGGAAGGAAACAGGAAGACAGTGTCCTCCCTGTGCAGACCCTGTGGGCTCCATCATTCTTACCCTGGGGCTCTGAACTCAAATGGGGGCACAAAGTAGAAAGGAGGTGACTTTTGCTCCTACATTTGGAGTAGAGAGGATGAACTGGGGTCCCCAGAAACTAAGCCACACTTGGGTTACAGACCCACAAGATGGACCGATGACTGCTCAGACTTTTGTGACTGAGGCGCTGGAACGTTGCAGATGTAGAGCCAGTCTTTAGTTCCTGTAAGAGCCATCCATTTCTGCCCCTGCCTGACCTTCTTAGGACTGTCACATAAGTTCTTTTGAAATATAGTAACAGACCACAAATTCCTACCAGCCCAAAGCTAAGCACAGTCAAATAGCATCTCAAAGACACAAGAGATGTGCTGCAACTCACCTGATGCTCCCCCTGCCCCATCTCAGAGCAAACTCCCTGCTTTCTGGCTCTCACAATCTTCCCACCCCTCTTCCAAAATGACCCTAAAGTCTTGATGTGGGAGCTGTGTTGTAGATGTTATCTGTTAAGACTGGGAACCCTTTCGATTAAGATGGGGTTTCTCATTGGCCTGGGACTTGGTAAGTAGGCTAGGATGACTGGTCAGGGACTTCCAGGGGATCCTGAAGACTTGTCACTTCTCCAGTTCTGGGATTATAAGCACTCACCACCACACCCAGCTTTTTAAGTGAGTTTTGGGGACCCCACCAGAGCTGTCCCTCACTCCACCTTGGGGTAGTTATTACTTACCAAATTTATAAATCAACAAACAGTCAATTTTCAAACAGATGTAGGTGTTCCTAAACTAACGCCTTGCCTCTGGGCTACAGAAATGGCGTACAAGGAATGAGCGAGCCACAGAAGTAAGAGAACCGATGATGCCTCCTGCTCTGGAAATCCACTTCTTCAGTGAAGCTGCTTTCATTGATACAGTCTCCGCAAGCCATCAGTAATTCAGAGAAGTGCAGCCAGAAACAGTCTGAAGTGTCCAGAAGGGGGAAACATTAGCAAACACTGTGTAGCAAATAGCTGTTTGACATTAAAATGGTAATTACGCTTTTCTAGGAAGACTCAGATACGGAAGCATGAGTGCTGTTACCTGAGCTAAAAGGAGGCACAAGGGATGGGACTCCTTGCTTAGTTGAAGATTTAGGAGAGGAGCAATTACTTTTTGCCTTTTATGTGATGTTTTATAGTTCTAATTACTTTCAAAATATATTAAGTATATTATTCCAGCCATTTAACAGGTTCTCAAAATTTCTACATAAAATATGAGTATCCACCCATATTTTGCTGCCGTGTGAAATATAAAAGTACAAGTATTGACCTTTTGCCTCATGTAACAATCACTAAGAATGAGGCCTCCCAGGCTCAACCGGTTTTTCCACTGCTTTCTACTTAAACTGCAGTTAACACTGGTTTTTGTAGTGGAGGATAAAGGGAATTGGGAGTTGTCAGGAAAAAACAGAAAAGGACCTGGGTGTCCACAAGGGTGTGGGAGGAGACTTGGAACTTGCAGGGCTGGAAGAATGATCAAAGAGACACCGCTCAGCCTCTGGGGTGCTGGATACAGGGCAACAGAAGCAGTATCCCTGGAGGTAGGGTACGCCTTGGCTCTTTCAGCTCTTCCGGCTCTTCTGCCTGACCCTTCAGTCAACTCTTTGGTCTCTGCTCAAATCCCTGCGTGTGGGAACTTACTCCTCTGCCCAGTGAGAGCCTGCCCTGCCACACATACACACACACACACACACACACACACACACACACACACACACACCAGCAGGACAGCTTCCCTGAGACCCCCAGGACAACTGTACGGCAATGGACACCCCTGGGCTCTTAGTGTAGTGGAAAGAACCCCTTTCTACTGTACCCAGAATAAGTGGAGCATGTGGTGGGGGCAATTTATGCTACAGGTGAAGTAGAAAGTATAAAATGCCCAATGGTGTAAGTCACTATTTGATGACGTAAGAGCCTTGGAAAACAATATGAAACCCCCACTGTTGGAGTGGTAGAACTTGAAATTTTTAGTTTTGTTTGCTATCTGGAATAGTGTCTTTTCAAATTTCTGATGAAGGTTACTGTTCTTGTCCCATCCCTCAGGAAGAGCAGAGCTGACTGTCCACCACAGCCTGTATCCACTGTCAGTGACTGTTTCCCCCTTGGCCACCAGTCCTTCACCCTGCAGATGGCATTCCAATGTCATCCATGCCAGCCTCCCCTCTGGACCACATGCATCCCCTCCCGCAGGCTTCTCAGCAGCCTCCCACAGCCCACTCCCTCTCTCGTTCTCCACTATGCAGGACCTCCTGATACAGTGAGCTCAGAGCCCTCCTCACTCTGCCCCAGCTGGCCCTCTTTTGTTGATTTTTGTTCTGACTGTTTATAACCAAAAAACGTAACAACAGCTGGCGTCAAACTGAGTGGCCATCTCCCTCTCCGTGGGCCAAGTGACAGGGTTTTTTGAACTGTGTCTGAATGACGTTTTTCCAGAGACAACTTCTATTTCTGTGAGTATCATTTGCATTCCTACGCTACCCCATCCTGACGCTGCCTGAGGCTGGTGCTGGGTTAACAAGGTTTAAAACAAGGAATCCCAAGGTCTCTTAGGAAAATGACTTTCCCCACCCTGCCCCCCAGTTCCACTTCAACCACCGGTTAACACTTGCTCACTACTTCTGGTCTCAGGCCCAGGCTTGGCCCCTTCAGCCTGATGCTCACTAGAACCCTGATTAGCTCATAGAAGTAGTGGCAGCTCAGCTCCCAGCCGCCTATGCTCTGCCCACCCCAAGCTTTGAGGGATCCAATTGCGCTTTTATCTTTCAGCCTACTCCAACTACCTAATAAGTACTTACTATACTGACCAGTAACATTTTACTATGCTAATAATAGTTATCATCATTAACTACATTGTAATGTTAAGGACTGTAAATACATTCTTTTGTTCTCAAAACTTCTCTAACTGAGGCTTGAACAATTTTTCAGCCTCTATGCAGTTATGCCCATAGCTGAGGCAAAGGGAGGGTTTGATATGGTTTGGTTCCAATCTGGGGTTGTTTTGTTTTATAGACTTGATCTGCTAATGTTTTCCTTTGTTTTGTTTTTATGTGCTTTTTAGTTTGGTTGAGAGCCTCATTGTGGCCCTATCTAGCCTGGAACTCACTGTGTAGACCACTCTGGCCGAGAACCCCTGTTAGTTCTCCTGCCTAGACTTGAGTGCGGGATTGCAGGCATGAGCACCACACCAGGCATTCGATGAGGTTTGAAGTTGATTCTGCCTATTCTAACCTGTGCCCTAGCCACTGAACTTTACCATGGCTCATCTGTCTCCAACCAGGTTCTCATCCCACCTTCCTCCAGGAAAGAAGTGAAGAGTACAAACCCAGGAATACTTTATTGTTAGTTCCCTTTAAAGGGATAAAAGTTGAAACAGGTGTCCATGTGGGGTTTAGATGGGAGAGGCTTAAATTCTCCATAGCACTGAGGCTAGTTCTGAGAATTGTTAAACCTCAAATTCTCAGCGCTAACACTAGTGCTTTGCAAAGCAAGCCTGTAGGGCAGTAACAAAAGAATAGAAGCAGGCTTTCTGTCTCCAGCAGGCCTCAAAGCAGGACTGGAAGTTTGGAGCTGCCAGGCTCAGAGAGTAAAAGCCATTGCCGAGGGAAATTCCCCTCTGCAGCCCACCAAATGGGAATGGTCTCAGAGGCTGGGACAAGCGTAAGTCCCTCACCTGCACCTGTTCCTCACATTCTGGAATCCAGCAAGCTTCCCATCCAGGACAGAAGCCTTGTACCCAAGGACCTTTTACTCTGTGACCCTAGTGATTCTGGAAGGCAATCTTCTTTTTCCAATGAGCAAGCTGGTTAGGACCCAGACCCTGAAGTCTTCAGGAAGCATCTCTAAAGCAAACAGGAACATCTGGCTTCAGGCTGCTGGCCAAGGCAGGTGCAGGCCTTGAAATCTCCCTTTTCTACCACTGGTGGGCTCCAGCAGCATCTGCAGGTCTGCAGCTCTGGAATGCCAGGATTTATAGATGTGCCAGGGTGACAGCTGGGCCTAGCCATGGGTGTGAAAATAACATGAAAAAAGTAGCACAGATTGAAGATTTGTCAAACCTGAGTAGGGAGAGGAAGCAACTTGAGCAAACAAGAGTTGCCAAAAGTTCACAAAGAGGTCCACAGGTCTTTGTCTCTGAAGAGGTTCTGTTTTTGGTTGCTAGGGTGACCTTGGCTGCCTGCCTCCTGCTTCCCAGGTGTTGGGTTCACTAGGGGATTTCACTCAGCAGGTGCTTCCTGTTTCTTGGGGTTTTTGTTTCTCCTTTTTTAAAGATTTATTTATTTATTGTGTATAGTGTTCTTTCTGCATGTATGTATGGCAGCAGGCCAGAAGAGGGCGCCAAATCTCCTTCTAGGATGTTGTTAGTCATGTGGTTGCTGAGAATTGAACTCAGGACTTGAAGAACAGCCAGCACTCCTAACCGCTGAGCCATCTCTCCAGCCTGTTTCTTGTTTCCTTTTGCATCTACTGTGGCTGTACTAACACAGCAGGCAAGGGCCACTGTGCTAGACAACACAAATGATCAACCAACCATTACCATGTAGTGGCAGGATGACCCAAGGACCCTAGGCCTGGAGAGATCACACAGTTGGATTCCCTTTCACTGCTCAGGAGACTGTGTCAAGTACCCCAATAGTGGAGACAGAATTGTACATCATTGATAAGGTTGATCCTAATAAGAAGCTCACAGGAAACCAACGGCCACAATAATGTCCATGTTGCTACTTTACAAAGAGGGTGAGTGGTGTGAAAAGTCATGTAATTTGCTTTTTGTCTGAGAAAGGAGCCCGTCCATGCCTTCATAGGTCCCTGAACAAATGAACTAAAAATGTCTCTGCATAAAACCTATGTGAACATTTATGTCTAGAACAGCATGATTTGTAATTTTTTTAATGTAAAAATAGCACAGGTCTTCATTAGCTGTTGTACATATCAACACACTGTGGTAAGTACATCTGATGGGGAGCTAGAAATAAAAAGGACTAAATACTGATGTGTGCTGCAGCAGAGATGAGCCGAAAACAGCTGAAGCAGTCGTGAACGACCACTGAGTGGTTTCACTTACACCAGACCAGAGTAGACAATGCACAGAGACGGAAAGAGTGTCTGTGGTTGTCAGAGGCCAGAGGGAAGGACTGCCAATGGCCATCAGGTAGCTAAAGGGACTAAAATAATCTGAAATCAAATCGTAGTAAAGGTTACAGAATGCCAAGCTTACTAAAGACCTCTAAATTGGAGAGGCGGCTCAGTGGTTAAGAGCAGAAGACTAAGATTTGGTTCCCAGCACCACATAGTAGGTCACAGACATACATACAAGCAAGACACTGACACACATTTTAAAATTGTTAAATCACTGAATTGAACATTTTGGAAAGTCTGGTGCTTTTTCAGGGAAGATCTCACTACATGTTGCTGGCTGGCCTGACACCCACTGTATAGCCTGGGCTGGCCGCTAATGTGTGATGGTCCTGCAGTGTCCAGTGGCTCTAACTTCCTTGTTCCTCCTTGCTCCCACTTCACCTACCACACCTTCAAGAAGAGCTCCACAACTAGGTTCTTCCCCATCACCTCCCCCAGCTCTGCCAATAAGGGTTGAGATCACCTGGCTTCTGAGATGGGGGTTAGATATGTACTAGACTGACCTTGAACTCACAGTATAATCCAGAATGGCCACACAGTTGTAGGAGTCCTCCTGTCTCCATGAGTGCTGAGACTACAGGCTTGTGCCACCACACAGGACTCTAGATACTTTCTAAGGTAAGCGTATCTGTTGTTTTGAGAAGTGCCTCAATTCACTTAGCCATTCGATAAATCCTTTGTTGCAGAGTCTTCTCCTGATTCATCTTTTTTCACTGAAAACAATTAATAATTTCACTGTGGTGTTTATATATTTACATCTTTAAGGAGTGATGCTTTCATTTCAATGATATGAATCCCAGGAGTGAATCTGCTGGATGCCAGGCACATGTATATTTCATTTAAGTCACTCTTGCTATATTACTTTCCCAAACAATGATAACAGTTCTCACTTCCATTAGCATAGAACGAGAACAGCCTTTCCTGACATTGCTGACATCCCTACACAGCAGCTTCCTTGTGAAAAGCTTGACACTCAGATGTACTAATAGAGTTTGAAAACTCCATTTCCAGGCTGAGAGTGAGGAATATCTTGAAAGGGCTTTTAAAAGATGGGACCTTGAAGGCCATAACAGCAAAGACATCTGGAGCCTGAGGAGGGTAAGCTGAGGCAAATCCTGCCAGCGGTTGGTGAGACACTACATAACCTGGGTGTACTGGGTGAGGGGGTAGCATAGAGACTGCTGCACATGGGCCAAGAGGGTGGGGTCTTGTCTGGGGACTAGAATGACTGGGCTTGGCTCCTGGGAGGGAGAACAGTAACAACGGCAGTGACACCAGTGTCCTTTCCCTTAGAATTTTCTTAGGGACCTAGTGCAGGTTGTCCACAGGGACGGTCTTGGTGGGACCAAATAAATAAATATTTTATGAAATTTTTTTGTTTTGTTTTTTAAGGATTTAGTGTATTTTGTATACACACATGCCAGAGAGGGTACCAGATCTCACTATCGATGGTTGTGAGCCACCATGTGGTTGCTGGGAATTGAACTCAAGACTTCTGGAAAAGCAGACAGTGCCCTTAACTCTGAGTCATCTCTCCAGCCCGACAAACAAATATTTTAAACCACAAGATTTGCACTTTAGGGGTCTAGTTCTGTGGTGGAATGCTTACTGAGCACACAACACATAAGGGAAATGTAGAAACTAGTGAGAGTTCTTCTCCTCAATGGAGACATATCCTTAAAGGGCATGTCGAGGCCCTAGCCCCTTCCTCTTCCCTCTTTCACACCTAGGCCATGAGACAAATGGTTTCACCACATGCTCCTGTTACAGTGCACCGCCTTGCCACAGCCCAAAAGCAATAGGGCCAACCTACCATGGATTTAAGTCTTCCAAAGTGTAAACTAAAATGAATCTGCCTTAAGTCGATTATCACACGTCTTTTGTTACAGTAACAGAAAGCTAATACAAGTTTTTATACATTAGATATGATATCATGTCATTCAAAGATATTGAAAATATCCCTTTAAGATGAAAAGCTAAGTCAGGCATGGTAGCACACACCCTTAATCCCAACACTTGGAAAGCAGAGGCAGATAGATTGCTGAGTTTGAAGCCAGTATGGTCTACAGAACTAGTTCCAGGATAGCCGAGGCTACACAGAGAAACACTCTCTCAAAATAAATAAGAATTTATTTATGTTCATGAATTTAAAGAGTCAATATTCTCCAAACTTTGCTGTACAGAATCAATACAATGCCAATCAAAATTCTAAAATGTTGTATTGTGTAATGTGAACATCTCACACTGAGGTATTTGATTTTTTCTTATTTACTTAATTAGGAAGAGTGTTTGTTTGGGTTTGGTTTAGTTTGGTTTGATTTGGTTTTGAGACAAGATCTTCCTATGTTGCCTTAGCTAGCCTGGAACTCATGGAGGTCTGCCTGCCTCTACCTCCTGGGTGATGTGGGATGTCTTTCTGTATGCTGTAAATGTGCTTTATTGCCATTTGTTAATAAAGAGGGTGTTTTGGCCTATGGCAAGGCAGCTTGGAGTCAGGTGGGAAATCCAAGCAGAGATAGAGGAGGAGGAGGGCGGAGTTAGGGGATGCTGCAGGCTGCTGCGGAGAAAGGAAAATGTAATGGGACACAGTTAAAGACATGGAGCCATGTGGCAATACACAGATTAATAATAATGAGTTGAGTTAAGTTGTAAGAGCTAGTTGGTAATGAGCCTGAGCCATAGGCCAAACAGTTTATAATTGATATGAGCCTCTGAGTAATTATAAGTGGCTGCAGGAAGCAGCGGAAGAGCTTTTTCCATACCAAGAGGCCTGGACAGAACAGAAACCTTCCAGCTACACCTGAGTGTGAGATGCAGCCATGCCTGGCTTGTTCACTTTTATATTATGGATATCAGTGTTTTGCTGGCATGTAAGTGAACCCCATGCATGCAGTGCCCACGGAGGCCAGAAGAGGGTGGCAGCTGCCCCTAGACCTGAAGTTAGAGGCCTTTGAGAACCACGTCATGTTAGGACTGGGAACATAACCCAGGCTCACTGTAAGAACAGCAAGTGCTCTCAACCATCTCTCCAGTTCCCTAAAGTGTATGTCTTAAAATAGAAGCCAGTAATAAATAAAATATCCTGCAAAAGAAGAACAAGTGGAAGATTTAGTCCATTTCAAACATTATTGTAAGATACACCTGGATGCATTGTGTTGACATTGAAATAGATCAGTTTGTGAAAAAGAAAAGTCAAAGACATACTGTGACATTGTGAAGTGTATGTGTGGTCTTTCTCTCATTCCAGACACGTAGCTTCTAGAATGCTTAGAAACTACAGAGTGATAAGAGTGTTTTGTATTTGTGCAGGCTAGTTTTATGTCAATTTGACACAAGCTAGAGTCATCTGAGAAAAAGGAACCTCAACTGAGGAAATGTCCCCATAAGACTGGGCTATGGCTGGGCAGTGGTGGCACGTGCCTTTAATCCCAGCACTCAGGAGGAAGAGGCAGGAGGATCTCTGTGAGTTTGAAGCTAGCCTGGTCTACAGAGCCAAAGCCAGCATGGCCAGGATGGTTACACAGAGAAACCCTGTCTTTTAAAAAAAAAAAAAAAAAAAAAAAAAAAAAAAAAAAAAAAAAAAAAAAAAAAAAAAAAAAAAAAAAAAAAAAAAAAAAAAAAAAAAAAAAAAAAAAAAAAAAAAAAAAAAAAAAAAAAAAAAAAGCTACAGGCAAGTCTGCAAGACATTTTCTTAATTAGTGATTGATGGGGCAGGGCCCAGTTTCTTGTGCCATCACTGGACTGGTGGTCATGAGTTAAGAAAGCAGGCTGTGTAATCCATGATGAACAAACCAGTAAGCAGCATCCCTCCATGACCTCTGCATCAGCTCCTGCCTCCAGATTACTGCCCTGTTTGCATTCCTGCCCTGGCTTCCTTCAATAACAGACTTACTATGCAGAAGTGTAAGCCAAATAAATCTTGTCCTCCCCAACCTGTTTTTAGCTATGGTGTTCCATTGTAGCAACAGTAAACTGAGCTAGACCCAGATGTTAGATGATAGACATTTTCATCCCCACCTGGCACCCTCCAGGACTGAAGGCAAACATGGTCAGTGGCTAGGGATGGAATTAATCATGCTTCCTAATGAAGTTTCCGTAAACAACCTGAAACGATCAGGCTCAAGCCGGGTATAGTGACATGCACCTGTAACCCCAGCATTTGGAAGAGAAGGGAGAGGATGAGGAATTCGAAACAGATCCAGCCTCAACTACATAGCAAGGCCAAGGGCTTCTGGGACTACATGAGACTTTGAATAAAGTAAAGCCAATAGCGGGGCTCAGATAGCTGGCTAGATGGAGGTTTCTTGAGTGTAGAGCACCCAAAAAAGACAGGTGAGTGCTTTCCTCCTCATGTGCCTGGCCTTCTTTTTTTTCCACTGGGCTGTTGTGCTTCCTTTATTGTATCCCTAATGAGCCAGGGCACAAATGGTGTCTCTCCGCTCTTGCAGCCGCTCTAGTAAATTAATCAAACTCTATATCTGCTACAATGTTTCTCTCATGTAAAGATTTAAGTTTATTTTTTAATTAGATGTATCTATGTATTGGAGGGGGAAATGTGCAGTTGAGTGCACGAACATGAAGGGTCAAAAGAGGACATCAGATCTCTTGGATCGGAGTTCAGGCTGTTGTGAGCTGCCCCGAGTGGGTGCTGGGAACCTAGTTCCAGTCTTCTGCTGAACCGTCTCATCATGCCCATTTCTCTCCCTTTTTTGTTATATTACATTTATTTATTTGTGGGTACACATGCATGTGTGTACCCACACATGGCCACACATTCCACAGCATGTATGTGGAGGCCAGAGGCAACCTGTAAGAGTCAGTTTGCTCCCTCCATCATGTGGGTCCTAGAAATTAAATGCAGGTCAGCAAGTGCCTTTACCCACTGGACTAACTCAGTCAAATGTTTGTTTCTTAAACTGGGTGCTTTGTGTTGCAATTCTTATATGTTAGGTATAGTCTTTAGACTGTTTTATGGTCTCAATATTTAATTAATACATTTAAGAGAAAGAGATGAAGAAGAAATAGTGTAATTAAATTTGGAAACAGTGGGGCTGGAGAGATGGCTCAGCGGTTAAGAGCATCATCTGCTCTTCCAGAGGACCCGGGTTCGATTCCCAGCACCCACATGGCAGCTAACAACTGTCTGTAGTTCCAGGCAAACACAAAGGCTAATAAATAAATAAAGTTTAAAAAAAAAATTTGGGAACAGTAGAGAAAAGCATTGATGAGCTGTCCGGGGATCAGGAGAGCTCAGCCCCTCCCAGAAGTCCTCCTGCCCACTTTGGTGGAAGTCCTGCAACACGGTCCTTTCGTTCAAAGGAGTTAGTAACACACACTGCACATACTTCTTCTGGAGATGAGGCCATAGTGGGTGTAGTGACACCTTGTACAAATGCAAGTACTGTCGGACCCCTGATGCTGTAGGAAGAAGTGGCACTGATTTCTTGACCGGTTCAGATAATGCTTGGCAGAGGACGAAGAATCCTGGGTCAATCTCATCCCAGGCCCCAACATGAGGGGCTGCCCAATTTATGGAGACATGGAGATGCTGCTCCAGCTTCATGGGTGTAAGGATGACCAGGTTACGTGCGCAGGGGTAGGAAAGAACAGACCCTTGGCTACAGGAAGCAGCCTTCAGGTCCTGGAGCATCTGCATGGAAGGAATCTGCTGTGAAGTCCCCAACTCCAGCCCTCCTCCAAATGTAGACCATGCTCAAGAGCCAACTTGAAATCTTTTGGACAAATGGAAGTAGTCAGTCTGCACCTGACCACACCCAATTCTACACCCTACCTGCTGCACCCACCAAAATTTCCAGTGTAGACACTGCTTTGTGTATCAATTTTAAACTATTTTGCTACTTGTTTTATTTCTTTTTTTTAAATTTTTTTTGATTTATTTATTTATTATGCATACAGTTTTACAGAAGAGGGTACCAGATATCATCATAGATGGTTGTGAGCCACCATGTGGTTTTGCTGGGAATTGAACTCAGGACCTCTGGAAGAACAGTCAGTGCTCTTAACCTCTGAGCCATCTCTCCAGCCCCGCTACTTGTTTTATTTCGCCTGGTTTTGCTTCCTTCCCCCCATCAAAATTGGGTGTCTCTATGAAGCCCTGACTGGCTTGCAATTCGCTGTGTAGACCAGGCTAGCCCCAGACTCGACAGAGATCCGTCTGTCTCTGCCTTCTGAGTGCTGGCATTAAAGATGTGCGCCACCACACTCAGGGAGGTTTTATTTAGTAGATGGATGCTGTATCTTCTGCCCCTCTCTTGGGCCCCACACACAGCAGAGCCTACCGGTCTCCTGAGGAACCAAGCATCTTCTTCCACCCCCAGCCTATGCACTCTGAAACAACAATCCTCCACCCTCCAAATGCCTCACTGACTGTCCCTGGAAAGGGATCTTGGGGAAAGGGCTCGGTTTCCTCTTGTCTTTACAGAAGCCTTCCCTTCCTTGACTTACTTGTAACAACAAATCAGCCTTGGATGGAATCGAATTGATTGCTGGAAACTAAACAATGTCCCCACCGTGACAGTTCCTGAATAGCTAATCCTGTCGCCCCCTCGAATAGCACAGACTTCATCCCCTTTCCACCTTCATTCCATCTCCCCAACGCCCCCACCCCGCCCCGCCCCGCTTCTCTATTGGCAACCTGCTCTCTGTCCACAAGAGGGCGATCTCTCCGCACCCCAAAAAGTCAACAACTGGGTGTGGGCGGAGGCGTACTTTTCCAGAGCCACCGAGTTGAACCAACGCTGAGCAAGTTGGGGGAGCTCGGCACGGGGACCCTCTCTCTCGCTGCCCAACAGTGCAGTGAGACCAGGAGGCTAGTGGAGAAGGAAGGTTCTCAAGAAATACCACTGCAGCGGATTACTAACCCCCACTTAATGCCATGAGGTTGACTGGAGAAGGCGGGGAGATAAGAGAAACCCCACTATGGTCTCCACATGAAGTCAAATTTTTTTCTCCGGTTTTGCCCAACTTGGATTAGGCCTTTGGAGCAAAATATCAATCAGCAAATGCTGTCTCCGTAACACCCAGAAGTATCACAGATTTCCTACCCCTATGATTTAAGACAATGTACACAGTAGATAGAAATTCATCTGGCCATCTACTCTGGTGGGAAATGAGTGCTCAACTGGGTTCCAGGGGAGTAGCCCTATGAGTCATGCCGCAGAGACAGGCTGGGTCAATATTGACAGAACGGCCTGAAGCTGCATTTGGCCTAAGAACCCAACTCTGCCCTGTTTGTGAGCACCTCGTGAGTCACACGATCATGGAGCTGCCATCTCCTCGGGTCACCACCCTAACAAAACGGATCCTATATGTGAAAGCAGAGACAGACTCCTAAGATGTGACCCACCTCTAACTGGAGCACAGGCAGCTGCAGAAAACTCAGTCATCTTGTGCCCTTGGTCACCTCAGGCACCCCAGATGTGCCCTCCCCACCTTCCCTCATATAACACACCAATACACAGTGAAAGGGTGGACTGCCCAGCATCAGGGCCCATCTAATACTTCCTTGCCACACCCAGACCAAAGCTTATCTTCCAGGAGATGACTGGAAGTACTGCTGCCTTGCTTCTAATGGTCTCTAACTCTATGCCACACCCCAAACCCTCTCTCCTGGAGATCACTTGAGTCTTTGTTTAAGGTGGCTTTGCCTAAAGGAGGCACCTTTTCCAATGCCCATAAAGACTCCTGGTGAGCTAGCAGACCTTGACTGGGTAGAGTGAACTGTGACTAGGACAGCCCAATGGTTAGTGCAGCAGGAAGCCAGGAAGCAACTAGAAATCAGTGGGAAGCCAGAACACATGAGTAGATGTAACAAAACAAAATATTTATTGTACAATTACCCACCACTGGATTTGACAGAGACAGGCCTCCAGAGGACATCTCTGCCTTCCCATTTTATTTGAGAGCTTCATTATAGATCAAAGCCAAGGCCCCCAGGAAGGTGACATACTCCTGGAAGTTTACTTCCTGATCCTTGTTGCGGTCCAGGTCTTCCATCAGCCTTGTAATCTCGGCATCCTGCAGCTTCTAATACATCAGAAGGAGAAACCCACACTCAGGGGTGGCCAGCACCCTAGATTCCACACCCCTTCCCTGGAAGCCCTTGACCATTGTCACCAATGGGTCTTCAGCTTGGGTTTGCATCCACTTAATTCCCCTCAGACCCTGCTCCTCCCTCAGAGGATAGGACAGCGGCTGAAAGCATGCAGGCTTCTCTCCAAGGGAACTGAGAGTAAATGGGAGCCCCACCCCCACCCCCAGGGGCTCGGCAGGGGCTACTCACAGAGCCAATGGTGAGCTCCTTCTGGATCAATTCCTTCAGCTCCTTCTTGCTCAGGGTGTGCTTGTCACCCTCCTTGCCAGAGTACTTGTGGAAGATGGCCACGAGAAGGCCAATAGCCTGATCCAGGGGGCATGCCATAATTGACCACTGGACTAGAAGAAGCTGTTTGACAGAGAGACTAGTCAGTGCTGTTAGTAGCAAAGGTTTCTCTCATCATCCCCTAAACCGGGTGAGACTACCTGCCTGAACCAGCTAGTTCAGGTGGCAGCCCAGGGCGATTGTAGTCAGGGGGGAACACTGTCCTGTCTTTCAGGGCTGCCAGGAGAGCTGAGGAATATTACTGAGCAAAGGAAGAAATGGAGGCTGCCCCTGGGCACCTCCTAACCGGGCCACACACTGCGATGGCAATGACACACCCAGGGCAAACCCTCCCGCACCCCAGAAGAGCAGACTCAGGAAGCTGCCCCATAGGGACGCATGCCTTAGACTCGGGGATTGCCTGGCACAACCCCGCTAATCCTGGCTCTTTTTGCCTCTCCTGGACCAGGATCCCAATGCAGACCACCCGCGGAGCCCGTAGGGGTTGACTCTAACAGAAAATAGCTTGACCCCCAGCGCCGGAGCGGGCCAATCCTAGAGGGACCCAGGGCTTCCCCAGCGAGAGCTCACCGCACTGTAGACAGCGAAGAACTAAATGAGTGGTCGAGGGCATGGGCTGTGTCGCAGTCCGACCAACCTTATAGCGGCCAGCATCCGGGAGGCCCGCCCAAGGCGTGCTGGCCCGCCCCCGAGCCCCACCCGGCGCCTGAAGCTAGCAAAACACACCCCCCACGCCTCTGCTTCCCCGACTGTCCGGGACTGGGAGGAGCTTTGGGAGCCTAGTAACCCTGGTCCAGGAGACCAGCGCAAACCGAAGACATCGAGTTTCTCCTCATTTCCATAGTTCAGTTTGCCCTTCTGGCATGTGACTCGCGACTCGGGCATGGATGCTGGGCCATCTGCCAGCCAGAGCACAGTGTGTTCCAAAAGTTAGCACCACTGTGAGGAGGGGGAACCTCACCGATGCTGTCGCTCTCTAGTGGTAAATCAACTCCGGAGGAAGGAGAGGAAGCAGCCAGTGGTCTAGCGAGCCTTCTGAGAGAGTGGTTTTCAACCTTCCTAATGTTGTAATCCTTCAATACAGTTCCTCGTGTTGTGGTGACCCCCCCATCATAAAATTATTTCAATGCTGCATAACTGTAATTTTGCCATTGTTATGAATCATAATGTAAATATTTGTGTTTTCTGATGGTCTTAGGCAACCCCAGTGAAAGGGTTGTCAGTTCAAACTCTCCGCAGATTAACATCACAAGTTTAGGGCTATAATTCAGTAGGTTGATCCCAAGAGGTAGAATTTTGAGCCAACCTGGGCTACTATATAAGACCTTGTCTCAAAGCAGGGAGGAGGAAACACAGTCTAAAGAAGTTCAGACACCATCCCCCACCAACAATAAATTTCTATCTAACACCATCACTAAATTCCTCTAGCTCACTGCCTGGAATTTCATTTTAGAGAAGTTTTTATGCATTAATGTGCAAGGAGGGAGCCAAGCCCAGGGAGCATGCTTAGCTATTCCTCTTAAGTGAAAAGTTTTCAACGTTTTCTCCTGAAGAAAAGCTTTCAGAACAGAAAGTTGGAGGAGGAGGGATTAGCTTCGGAAAGTCACTCAGATGGGGAAGGGCGCTAAGTCTGTGCACACCTCCCGTTTTACTAGGGCTCCAGAGCGGCCCCTGAGGTCTGTGCCCCAAGTCAGACTGGTGGGGGCCATCAGTGCACTAGTACCCTGACCTCCTCATTCCCATCATGCTTTTCTCATTGTTTCCTCTGCTCTTTGCTGCCTAGGGAAGCATGCAAATGCCTGGGGCAGCTTTGTTATTTTACAGGAGAGCAGGACAAAGCCAGGACATGTTCAACAGTGTCCACAATGAAGGACAGCCAGTAGGGTGGGTGAAAGCTCACCCCTGAGCCCACAGGCCAGAGAGGCTGCGTGTTCTCCCCTGCCTCCGCCAGCAGAGACAAAGAACGTCCAGACCAACACATGGAAAGGAAAAGATTTTATTTCTCTACTACAAGAATCCATCTGTGAGAGAGAGAAGGCCCAGGGCGTAGGTAGGGCAGTTAGATAGGCTGCAGAGAGCAGGACAAGGAGGTATGGGGAGGGTGGAGAGGCCTCTGGTTACTTGTTATCCTCTAGGAAGAAGTCATTGTAGGCCATACACAGTGTGGTCAGGAACACCGAGTACTCCTTGAAGTCAATCTCCTGGTCACTGTTCTTATCCAGGCTCTTCATCAAGTTATCAATGCTGCTTTCCTTCATCTTCTGCAAAGGCCCAGGAGGAGGAGACTGCTCAGGGGCTGGGCCCCAACTCACACCTTTACCACAGGATGCCACCAAATAGGGGTCTAGCCTTTGTTCCTGGGACATCCTCCCATCCAAAGAAATTATAAGCTATAATTTAATTTAAACCAATGCCTACTAAAAACAGCTTGAGTCCTGGCTCTGTAGCCATGAACATCATCCAAGTCCTAGACTTAGACTGCTCATGTTGTAAGGCTAAGCTGAGAAAGGACGCAGACATCACTGTATACTTCTCTATATATGGAGCTGAGAAGCCAGCATGCCTCCAGCCCCAGCCCCAGCCTGGCACTGGGGGTCCTCCCAGTTTGGTCCCTGCACCTTACCTTCTCTAGGAAGTTGAAGACAGAGCCTTAGGGTAGAACAAGAAAATACAAGCAGGCAGACCTGTTCTCCCTCTATGTATCCCTTGGATACAGGATGTTGATACCCAGGATACTGGAAATTACCTCTCTGTAATGGTCCCCAGACTAGGCTCCTACCCTGGGGCTCTTGCCCCCTAGTAATTAGCACCTGATGGACCAGTGGCCCTTCCTCTACCTTCATTAACTCCAGAATGGCAGAGTGGTTTCTGGTGTTTGAATATGTATATGCCAAGCTAGACATGGTGGCATAAAGGAAGCAGATGCAGGTGGATGTCTGTGAGTTGGAGGCCAGCCTGGTCAGGCACTATAGAACAAGTTCCAAGACAACCAAGGCTGTGTTCCAGGACAACACAGAGGCACCTTGCTTAAAAAAGGACAGGAGAGGACGGGAGGGGACAGGATGGGGGTAAACTTCATGGGCCTTGGGAAAGCCACAGAGAGGCCTGGAAACAGTGGCAACTGCTTATCCCCTGCCCATGGACATATTCCAGGAAACTTCTCCCCCAGGGGAACAATGGAATTTGAGACTTTATTGTAAAGATTCTGGCTCAGCCTGAATGGACAAAGTCTCTGATGTATTTGAGGCTCAGTTCTCTTATAGACCTTCACATTAGCCAGTCACCTCTCATATCATGCCCATCTAATCAGAATCAGTGCTCTCTTCTTCCTACCCCATGTTCACAAATTAGCCTGTTAGTGTACTTGACATCACTTAGGACCTTAGCTGCACCAGGCATAGAGGAGAATCAAGAAGAATCCCTACCTTTGAGTAGTACACAGCCAAACCTGGTACCCCACATCCCTCAAACCCTCAAGATCCGTAACACTGCCTATGCAACCCATCATCAAAGTCTCCTTTATCTGATCCCATAGCCTTCCATACTCACCTTGTTTCCAGTGAGACTGGTTCATCCCCCAGCACAGAGATCTAGAGCTTTGGTAGCCAAAGATGCCCATCACTTCCTCTATCTCTGGCCTTCCAGCCATCCTGCTCCTTGCTTAGGCTAGAGTACCCAGCAATACGTGGGCATCTCCCAGGAAGGGTGCTCAGATGTGTAATGAAATAAAAGAGAATGGTCACTTACTTCTGCAAGACTTAGTTCTGTCTTGATCAACTCCTTCAGTTCTTTCCTGCTCAGAGTCAGCTTGCTACCCTCTCTCCCTGAATATTTATGGAAAGTGGTGACCATGGTGGTCAGGGCCTTCTCAAGAGGAGTCTCCATCACAGTGTGCACTCTGGAATGGGAAAGGAGACAATCACAGCACTGCAGAAGCTAGGCTTGCTCCTCTCACAGACCACTATTGACAGGAGCCCACAGTGAGACCAAATTCCAACAACAAAAAGATCCCTGTATATACAGCCAGGCTGTAATGAGAGCCATGGCAAACACTGACACAGCAAAGCAGTGAGAATGCCCAGCTCCCAAAGGAGGCCGTGAGCTTCACTGATCAAGGGTTGCTGACAAAGAGGTGCAGGAGTAAAATAGGTATAGGACAGACAGCCTCTTCAAAAGAGTGGGCATAGCTGATGAATGGATTAGGAACTTTCTCTTTCTTTCCAGTTTAGGCTCTGGCTTTTCAGCCTCGGTTCCCACCAAGTCCCTCCTCTCTCCAGCCGGAGTCACTTGAGATGAAGGATTGTCTCACTGTAAGGTGAGGGGCGCAAAAAGGAGTCCAGGGGTCAGAGGGAGTTGGGACTGAAACTGGGAGAGAAGGTCCCAGCAGGAAGCAGAAGAGAGGTGACTGGACTTGCTCAGTGACCTCCAGCCTGGTGCCCGGAGAGCGTCACCCACAGCCGGGCAGGGGTTGGAGGGAGGGTATCAACATGGCCAGGATCTTATGAGATTTGCTCTAATGGCTGGGTTTGAACAATGGCCTCAATTCTGTCAGCCACCCCACCAAAAGAGCAGACAGCTGAAGCTTGTGGACACAGCTTAAAAGCCACTTCCCCTTAAAGAGGAAGGAAATGATGCCCGAAGAACTGGAGGCTTCTGTAGCTCCTGTGGAGAACCCTGAGCTGGGGAGGAGGGCGGGGATAAATCCTGACTCGTTCCTCCAACACAAGAAGCTCTTGAACTGGACTTAACTCATCCTTCATGTTGTGCCACCCAGAGTAGCACTTCTCATGGGGGCGCAGCCAGACAAGGCAAGGAAGAGACTGTGAGCGTCTGCAGGGACATCTTGCTAATTCTGCAAACAGGCTCCACGCCCTGCCTTCCTCTCTCCTCCCTCCCTTCTCTCAATGGATCCTGACTACACTCAGACTCATAATCCTCCTGCCTCAGCTTCCTTGTTCCTAGGGTTGAATTATCAGAAAATCCTTAGTCACAATTCCAAGAACTCTACCCTCTGCTCCCTAAGCATGCTCCCACTTGCAGGCCAGGCTTTCTCTGTGGCGGTTTCTGTGTTTGGTTACACTCCTCCTCACCCAGGCTGGCCCAGCATAAATGAGGGAGGTCATCTGAAGGAAGGACTCACCAAGGAAGAAGCGAACCTGAAGAACCTACGTTGCAGCCACAGCCTCCCTGCTGGGGCTCTCTGCTTTTATTCTCGTTCCCAATGCCCAGGAGAACCAGGAGGGGTGGGGCCAGTGAGAAAAGATCAGAGATACAGGGTTTCCAGAAAAAGCTGAGGGGAATCCTCTCTGGAAACTGTGACTTGATGTTTACAAACAGGGCTGGAGGTGGCCCATGAAGTTCCCATGACATAGACAGAGACATTTTCAATGTCAGAAATCATTTGTCCCACCAAACCTCACCAACTGGAGAAGTAATAGGCCGAAAAGCCCAATTGGGCTCTCCAGAAAAGAAGCAGTAGAAATTGTGGACCAAACACAGGGTATATCCCCCATATTCTAAGGCTACTCCAAACATTGAGACCCTAGTCCTCAAAGATGGACTCAAGAGCACAAAGGACCCATCTTGGGATGGAATCAGTGAAGAATGGTATTTCCTGCCAAGGACAGTCAGATAGTCACTAGCTAACGTGAAGTAGAAGATGGGAAATAATTGTTGAAAACTCCTGGGTTGGAAGACTAAGAATCCAGCATTCAAAGGTTCAAAGAAAGGCTGATTTGAGACTGTGGACTAGGGAGGAGGTTCGGCTTTAAGGTAGAGTCATGCATAGCATAGGGGTCAAGGTGAGTTTCCTGTATTCTGAGATACGCTCACACTCACACTGACTGAAGAACAGAATCTGGTTGGGTGCCTCTCCTCTTGGCCAAAGCCCCCTCCCCAGCCTGCCTAGTCCCTCTCCACTGTCTGCTTTGTCACCCCACCACAGCTATTACACTAGTGATACAGCTGGGACTTGTCTCTAAGCAACGGGAGTTCCCACAAGTAGAGATGATGCAGGAGGCAGCTCCAGGGAGCACACCCCATGGAAGATGGGCAGATTGACTGGGAGTGTGTGAGAGGAAGACAGGCTCAGCCTGGGCCTAAGTCTCTATAGTCAAACTCCAAGGGAACGTCTGAGTCACCCACCCTACTCCTCTGAGGCTGGGAGAAAAGCTTGATGTTCAGAGAAGCAAACCTACCAGCCTTGGGACAGCTTCTATGTACCTTTCCTTAAACGGCCGACCCCATATCACCCAGGAACCACTGGCCTCAAGCCTACGCAGAGGGGGAACAACATTTGCCTCGTGTTCTGGGGTGAAAGCGTGAGGAGATGGGGATCTCGGTTTTCTTTATGGCCAAATTACATCTCTAAAACTGTCCTTCACTCCCACCTAGGCACTACCCACCCCCGCTTACTCTTCTCCCTGACGTCCCTTATCCCCTCTAAGTAACATGATTCTTAGTAATAGCAGATCTTGTCCCACAAGCCTTTGAGGACAGAGATGAAATGTTAAGAGAATGGCGGTTTCAGTCAGCCACAATAGCATACATCTGTAATCCCAGAATTTGAGAACCGGCAAGGAGGATCAGAAGTTCAAAGCTAGCTTTGTCTACAGAAGTGAGATCTGTTCTCAAAGAGAGAGAGAGAGACTCTTATGGTACTACAACCCACCCCTCTATAGCGCCCTTCTTCATCCAACCATGAACAAGAAAGGATTAACCCACTGCCTGAAGCCAATGAGCTGGAATAAGTAGCCAGACAGGACCTGGTCTGTAAATGTCAATCCAACTCCCACCCTCCCTTCTCCAGCTTCAGGACTCCTTCCATGTGACTCAAGCCTCCAGACTCCAACCAGCCTCAGACGTGACCTTCAATCCCATCCCAGCTGCAGTTTGAGCCCAGAGGCAGTTTTGGAGAGAGGAAGGAGGGTGGTAGGCTGGCTAATATCCCACATCTGGAGCCTTTCAAACCAAGCCTCTGGTGGCTTCCGCCTTAAGTGTTTCCAGAGTTTGCTTTGTTTTACACACACACACACACACACACACACACACACACACACACACACACGCCACTCTACCCCTCCCCCACCTCCAGCTCACCGCCCAGCAGTTCCCTCCTTCCACCCTCAACCCACAATCTTCAGTCTCTTAGGCAACAGCTCATAGTTTCTAAACTCTCTATTGAACTTGCTCAGCACTGTGCATATATAAGAAGAAGCCAGAGTAAGGCACTATGCTCAGAGCCAACGGGGAAGACCCCACCCCCATGCTTCCTCTGAGGATTCTTCACTTCTTCCGGGGTTGCTTATCAGGGAAGCCCTCAAAGAATTCATTGCACATCATGGCCATGCAGGACAGGTAGATGCAGTACTCCTGGAGTCTACTTTATTATCCCTGTTTCTCTCCAGGTTGCTCATCAGCTTCTGGAATCCAGCTTCATCTCTCCTTTTCTGGAGTTAGAAGAGGCACAGTTAGAAGCCAAACCCAAGTGCTAGATCTCTGCCTCCAGCCAGGAGCTCAGGATGGCCTCCAGGCACTCCTTGGCAGACTTGGGGCTAAGCTATGTAGAGGAGGGTGCTCCTTGGGATAGCTGGGGAAGGGTGGGGTCACATTTCTGGATGCTTGCTTTAAGTACCTCATTAAGTAACAGCTATGACAGCAGTGCATCAACTAATGCAAAGTGTTGTTGAGGGAAGATCTGCAGGCATGGAGTGTCTCCACAATTGTGACTTCACAAACTCAATTTCTATTGCTAACAGTCAGTCCTGATCTCTGCCACAGTTTCAGACATTGACAGCCTTAGGCAGTTGTTTGTCTCTTCAGGTTTGTGCATTCTCTCAGCTGAGTGCTAGTGAGAGGTAAATGGTTCACTGTAGTTCCACACCAACCACCTGGAGCAAGCTCTCCAGCCTCCAACTCTCTACTCTAGGGATACATGACAGCGGTAGCTAGGCACTGCATCAAGGCTAGTGCCTACCAGGGCCCCACCCTCCTCCTGGGGATGCACCACATGAAACACACAGGCAGGACCCACTCACCCCTAGGAAGCTCCCTGGTCATCAGCTCTTTGAGCTAGGATTATCACCCTTCCTGATTGAGTATTTGTAGAAGGTAGACACCATCCTATCAAGGGCCTCTTCCAAAGGGTAGTCCATGGTGATAGTTGAGACCAAGGGGCAGAAGACACAAACATAGCCTTACCCAACCCACATCAACAGTGTATCAAGAGCTGGCTATGTGGCGTTGAGCATCACCCAAGTCAAAGACTCATTCTGTCCCATTTTAGTACTCCATCCCAACCTACCCTCTAGGAGCATTTCAGGGGACTGTCCTCACTCACTCCCAGGGACCCACCAGTGACAAGAGGTTCATGGATGCTTTGGGCTCTGAAATCTTCAGCGCCTACTACACAAGCTCTGGAGATTTGTACCAGCGGTTTCTTGGGCTTCTCTCAGGCCTGGCTTCAGCACCAGCCCCCATTCTTCTCCTTCTCAGCTCTGGATGCGGCTGCTGGCTGTCTGCCCAGGAGCTGCCATCTTGGGGGGGGGGGACCAGCAGCCTAGTGACCGACCAGCTTAGGGAGGAGTGAGATGAGGTGGCAGGGGCCCAAGGGGAGGGTGGGGAAGCTGGACTCTCTTGGCCTGGGGTCCTGTATGTCCATAAGGCACTAATATGAACCCAAAACACACTGTGAATACAAAAGCCTACAAGGAGGTGCAGAAGCAATGGTGGCTTAGTGGGGAGAGATGCTGGCCACCAAGCTTGATGGCCTGAGTTTGATCCCCCGAGCCCACATGGTAGAAGGAGCAGACTGACTCCCATGAGCGGTCCTCTGACCCCGACAAGTGCACCTTGGCATGAGTCCCATTCCCATCCCCAACCCACACACATAAGCACACAAATAAATAACTGTAATTCAAATTTTTTTTTAAAGCCTTACAAGTTACTTCACTTTGCTTCCTGCATCTCCTTCCTGTGCACACATGGCTTGAATGATCCAGCAAACACCAGTCAGGGTACCTATCTACAGCCCAAACATAAACATACACTGTAGCAACAAAAATGGGTAAGCCTCCACATCTCAGAAACTCAGAACTCAAATGCCATCTATACACTTTTGTTTTTGTTGTTTTCATTCTTATCACACACACACACACACACACACACACACACACACACACAAGCCTCCACATCAGAATCTCTCATCTGAATTTATTAAAAACATCTCTCTTCCAGCAGCCTCTCTTTCTCCTATCCCAGCCTGAGTCTCTGACTTCAACGCCGCTGGTGACGCTGCTATCAGGGCCACACAACTCACCAGGCCCAGAGAAAGGAAGTGCTGAACACGGAGGTTTAGCGAGAGTCCAAATGTCTGCCCTATTTATACCCTGCCAGGTCCTGCCCATGCAGGGGATGGGGGAGCATGGACACTGTGCTCCTGCTATTGGTTGATGTCGTAAATGTCACAGCCCCCAGCAGATCTGAATGGTGTGGATACCACCCAGTAGCCTCAGCTCAGCCTAAGTTTTCAGAAGCTTTGAAAAGGGGCAACCTGGGGGTTGTGAGCCACAGGAACAGAGATGGAGAGGTGCGGGGCCAAAGGTGTGAAACTGACCTGCAAAATGTGTGGGCCAGGAATTGGGAAGGGGACCAGCCAGTGGGACAATCAGTCAGCCTTTCTTTCCAACCTAAACAACTCTCTGTGATCAATAAGATCCAGGATAAAGAAGCCTGGCAAGTCAGGAGAGACTTTGGGACCACCCCAGGTGTTAAGTGTGGGAGACACCTAGGAGGTTGATGGAGTGGGACAGTCACAGGGGATCATGAAAGAGTGGAGGGAGAGTCCACTGAGGGTGTCAGGGGTGATAGGAGCACTCAGGGTTGAACACTGAGCTTGGAGAAGAGAATGAGAGGAGAAATAGATAAGATGGGAGTCCTCCTTAGAGAGGATTAATCCCTAAGGATGATTGCGTGAGGGCAAGAAATGTGGCCCTCAGGGGGCTCTGGTTTCAGAGAGGGGAACTGACTCAAAGTATTTTCTTCCCCCTCCAATAAAAACAAAACTTCCTTCCCTGGCTGGGACCAAGTACCTCAGAGGCCTAATCCTATTACTGCTGCTCTCTGATCTCCCACAGCTACACCCACAACTACACCCTCCTGGGAGTTTCTGTCACAAGTAGTGAGTTCCTCCCAAAGAGCCCCCTGCCCTCCTAGAAAGCCCAAGGCAAGGTCTTTGACCTCAAGACTGGGGACAGAGAGGTGGAGACAAAGACCCCCAGTCTCACCTGATGGGGGTTTGTAATGGTCCCAGCCTCTATTGAAGACTGAGACTTGTGCACTCCTACAGGGTCTGACATCGCCTCTGGGGCCTCTGCCTTCAGCCTCCCTTCTCCAGTGATCAGGAACATAGAGGAGCAAAGATTCCCAAAGACTCAGTGTGTGTCCAGTGTGTCCCATCAGAAGAACCAAGCCAAGCCAAACTGATATTTCTTTTTTATTAGGAGTTGAGTAGGTCCCTGCCACAATGGTCCCAACTGTGTACACATGGCTGAGTCTCCAAAGTGAGGGCAGAGATGCTCTCCTTCACAAGAAGAGAGGCAAAAGCTGGCTGCTGTTCCACCCCTCACTACCTTGACATGCCTTGGCAAGCCTCTCAAGCTCATGAGCAGCCAGGGTTAGCACATCAGAAATCCAGCAAGTCTAGATTGAAAAGGGTACCACAGAGAGGGTAAGAAGGGTGCCTACACAACCAGGATCACCTCAGAAACCAAGAGGGGGCACTGGAGCAGACCCTGCCCTTACAGGATGGTAGAAACCTCTGGATCAGAGGCTACTGGGGGCAAGGAGGCTCAGGGGGGCAGTCTTTGAAGTACTCATGGCAGTAGAGACAGAGGCTGGCGAGTGAGCGCACATACTCCCCAAAGTCCACCTCGCAGTCCTTGTTGGTGTCCAGGACACTCATGAATTTATTGTAGTCACACTCCCGGAACTCACTCTGTGGAAGGGATGGAAAGGAAAGATCAGGAGACCCAGATGGGGAGTCTAAGCAGCTTCCCACACCACTTCCCCCACACCCTCCTGGAGACCAACCTCATCCTACCCAGCTTGATAAGACAAACATTTCTCAACCCTGCTTCTCAGCTCCTTTGCTCGGCTCCTTGCTATGGAGAGCCTGCTATGAGTTAGGCATTAGCCACAGGACAGCAAGAGTGGCTGTTGCTCTACTTTACATCCTATTTTGCTAAGGCTTATGCAGCCGTGTCAGGTCACTTCCTTATGTCTCCTGCCTACAGTCCTGTGCTCCCTCTTGCCCTATGCTGGTGTTTGGCCTCAGGCCATTCTGTGGTGCAGAATCCCAGCAGTACCTTCCGCTAGTAGGAGAGACATGAGGGTGCTCACCGGGGTCCAGGTGGGCAGCTCCTTCTGCAGCAGCTCCTTGAGCTCAGACTGGCAGATCTTGTACTTGTCCCCACAGCGCCCAGCATACTCCTGGAAGGTGCACACGATGGCTGCTACTGCCTGCTCCAGGGGCCGGGTCATCCTCACTGTCACAAAACAAGGGTGTAACTCACAAGGAAAACCAGCCCACCACTCTCTTCTTCCTCTGTTTCCCAGGAGCTAATTCCAGACCTGCCAATTTCTACCATGATGAGGTTTTCTTCCTCTAAGCAGCCCTCCTTGACAACTACACACACACATAACACACATCACAACACACACCACATATACGCACACACACACATCACACCATACACACACACACACCACACCACACACACACATCACATCACACACACATCACACCACACACACACCACACACA
>PVIH01021862.1:0-28627 GCA_004025045.1 Sigmodon hispidus | reverse complement strand
TAAATCTGTCTAAACAGTTGTCAAGTTATCTTTTAGGAAACTGGATTGGTGAATTCGAAAACTTGACAGCCCAGCTGAGAGTGACCATGGTGATCGTGAATTCTACCGGAGTGGATGAGGACCTGGCAGAAGGACTGGCATCCTGGTTCTCCGCCACTATGGATCACCAGAAAGAGTGGGTGGGAATGGGAGCTCTGGCAAGCCTGATGGTGCTGATATTCCTAGTTTGCCTGTGGTGCATTTGCCGTGTTAGGTTCCTTCAGTGTCGTGATGCAGCCACGGTTGTCCAAGCATTTTTCAGCCATTGGAGTCGATCAGTCCCCCTAAGCTTGCTTGGCCTCCCTAAAGGAGAAGCCTTAATGTTTTGCAGGATGCGAGGCTTAGCACTGCACATGAGTTCTCTGGCTTATGGGAACTCATGAGGAGTATGTCTGGTTGCATGCAGGTTGACACCCAACTGCCTGCCTCTGTGAAAAGGGTGTCGGACAGGTCAGGGATTGTCTGGGTGGATGACACCCAGAGCGATACTTGTACATGTTCCTTTTGCACTTCAGAGACTAGACCTCTGCTTCTGCCTGCCTTTTTTTTAATAAAGAAGGGGGAAGTGTAGGGAGCATTGTACCGCGCCCTAAAGATGGCGCCGGTTTCCGTCTTCAGCCCTCCCGAGGGCTAGTGCTCTCGGGAGTAAACAACTCCTTTTTTGGCTGTAGGCGAGGATGGTGGCTTGCTTCCGCATCCTAGGACCTATGGGCAATGTCCACGTAGCTGACTGGGGTTGGAGGCCCAGAGGGTATTTAGCCACGAGCGGGCTTCCCCCCGGGGTCGGAAGTCTGAAGTCAGAAGATTGTGCACAGGTCCTGAATAAACGGCTGGAGAGAAGAATCCTGAGTCGAGTTCTTCCTTGCTGGCGAGGTTGGGCGTGACATCCCTTAAGTTTTTATTTTTTTTTAATTTCCTCTTTAAAGGCTTCTACATCTTTATAAAGATATTTTTAAGGCTGTTTTCCTCTGCTTCTTCTATATTAGAATATTCAGGTCTTGCTGTTATAAAACCACTAGGTTCTGGTGGTGCCGTATTGTTCTTCATGTTGTTGAATAAATTTTTGTACTGGTGTCTGCCCATCTCTTTGGATGATCTGTGCCAGTGTTGTCTGTGTTTCAACTAGCTGTTCTTGGTCTACTAGGTTTGCGTGGTGCAATTGGAGCTCTTGGAGAAATTGGAAGCAGTGGAGTCTGAGTCTCAGGGATCAGTTGAGAGCTGCAGCTGAAGCTCTTGTGAAGGAGCTCTCCAGAGGCTGTGTCTCAGGGAGCAGCTCTTGTGATGAAGCTCTTTAGAAACTGTGTCTCAGGAAGCAGCTGAGGTTGAAGGGATGGGTCTTTTGGGGAAGTGGATTGAGGGTTATGAGGTAGAGGTTTGGTGAGGGGTGTAGATAGTCAGGTTTGCAGGTAGGGATCCTGCTTGCTTTCGGGCAGGTGAAGCTGCAATGGGTTGGGGGCATGTTTTATGTCCTGTTGCCCAGACCAGGGGGCTGCCCTAGCTGGCCTGGCTGGCTGAAAATGAGGAGAGTAACTCACCTTTTCTCCTGGGACCTGCCAGAGGCTGTGTCACAGGAATTAGCTGAGTTTGGGAGAATGGGTGATTTTGAGAAATAGATTGAGGCTTCTGAGACAGAAGATCTGATGTGGGGGGGAGTCAAACTTGCAGGCAGGGTTCTTGCTTGCTTGCCTAAATCTGAAGGTGTATAATATGATAATTATATATAACAGAAGAAATTAAAATTATGAAAAGTGTTAGAAGTGGTCACATACTTAAAAGGAATATGGGCTATCACAGACCATGTTGTGTAAGAGCCCCCTTACAGAACTCCCTTAAAGACTTATTGTTATGTATTCATGTATATATATCTACATATTAAACAATGTGTTATATACCACATATATGATAATATATATTAGAATATTTAACAGGGTATGTGATTTAATTATTGTTATATGTTTTCCCCCAAATGCATTAAACTAAATATTATTAAGAGAAAAAACACAACTTCATATTTTCATAAACACCAAAGTACAGACACTATGCCATGATTGAGAGTTCTAATGCCAGCACACTGGCTCTCTTTCAGAGAACTTGCTCATGAATGAATATTCAAACATGTTCTGTCACACATGGACCTCGACAAGTTACCTATATGTTTTTCAGTGCACATAAATACAAAAGGACTGACTGTGGCATAGATATGGACCACAAAGAGTTGGATATAATACGATGTTGGATCATTCTGGGACATAGTTTTTAAGCAGGAGATAATGCTGTCCAGAATGGACATCATCACAAAGAAGCTCAGGAGCAGCAGGATGGTCCAGGTGGCCCTTTGCTCTGGAGATGCTTTTGGAGAAAGGCTGGTTTTGTGAAGGTGCTTGGAATGTTTCTTGTGCCTGCACAGGAGAGCCACCATGTACCCACTGGAGAGGACCATGAGACTGATCAGGAAGGCTTCCCTGGTGGCCAACAGTGTGGAAAATGTACTTTGCACAAGGTAACTCATGGGTAGAAAAGAACAGGATTCAGTGACATACATAAAGTTCTTCAAGGTCAAATTGGGTGTGGCGATAATTGATACTAAGAGGTGACTGCTGATGAACATATAGAAGATACTCAGGAAAAGAAGGGCACATGAGATGTGATAGGGAGATTTATGCTTGAACTTTGCTAAACAGGAGCTTCTGGGACTAAGGATGATAGCCTGGAAGACACTCAACAGGCTGGTGGTACAAAGGGAGAGACCTCTACAAATTCTGTACAGGTAGACAAAAATTTTACATGTGATGTCATCCCATCCTTTCCAGGAAAAAAACAAGTCTGTAGCTATGAATGCCATGATCAGTAGCATAAGTAGGTGAGTTAGGGCTAAGAGACCAATGGGCAGGTCAGTGGGTTTGGGCCTGTGCTCACAAAGGTACTTGAGGGTGTGGAAGAGAAGAAGGATGCTGTTGGCTAAAATCCCAATGCCAATTTCAGATAAAAAAGTGTTCTTAAAATTGGAATTAGTGTGGACTCTGCTGTTCCTATCCATCTTTTGTGGGAACAAACAGTGGCTGAGGAGGAAATTAGAGAAATGACACCTTATGGCCACAGCCCAGGAACCATGTCCAGACAGCTCTGCTGCCCCAGGGAAGCATGCAGATGTTCACACATACTTATTCCACTGAAGATCTGAGTTCCACCTCACAATCACATATCCTCTTACTATCACTAGTTCTAAACTTCAGAGCCATGGCTGGATCTTGTGTCCCATGGTGTCTGCATCAGTATGTGAGCTCCTTCAACATTAAAAATTGCATCCATCAAAATGATGTCTTTTCATATTTCATTTGTTTGCATTTTATTAGAACAGGAGCAGCATCTTTCTTGGTTTTCATTAACAATGGCTTCTTTGCCAGGTACATTTTAAACAGAGTTTTACTATTTAGTGTGAGTTTCAAAGAGGATAATTGTGTAAAAGAAGGAACCAGCCCTTCACAATGAAAGAGGTCCCATGGATCAGGCATGTACTTATTCCATTCAGGGCTTTCTTTATTTAATTATTTATTATAAAATCAAATTTCTTGATATATTTCTATGGCAAATGTTGGCAGTTGTGAACTATGTATTCAGATGTTTCACATTCCACCCACCATCTGCTGTTTCTTCCAATTGTGACCTCCCACACTGGAGGCTGAGTTCCAGTCCCCTCCTCTGGAAAACATGGGCAATCATGTTCCTGTGTCAGGGAGACACTAGGTATGCAAGGACATGATTTATACATACAAAACATGGCAGTGTTCCAGTGTATGATGGTTTCTGTGAATGTCTTGGCTGTTGATTTTCTAATAAAGTACCTTTCTTTGTGCTCTGGGTGAGTTAAGGTGGCTCATAGTGGCTGGGCAGTTCTGATCCTTCCTAAAACTGAGAAAATAAATTATAATTTACAAAATAGTAGGACACTGGATTAGAGTCCTTTCAGAGAACTGTGATGCACAATTCAGTCTTAAGTACTGCCCTACAATTACATCTTCCGTGTTTCTAATCTCATTCCAGAGCCAACACTATAAAAAGAGCAAAGTGGGCAAATGTCATCAGGAACATATTCCATGTTCTTCTCCCTCAGCATGTGAGGTCAGGGGGTAAATAGAGCTATACTTATAAAAGACTCAGGACTATCCTATCCAATTTTATAGAATTAATTAAAGAAAAATTGTTCAACTCAGTCTTGAAAGTTGGGCTCCATAGGAGTTTAAAGTTCCCTCTCTCCTTAATTAAGCTGTGATACTTTTCCAGATTCCAGCTATGCCATTTCCAAGTTTATATTAAAATTTGCGATATATGCTTTTGAATTGTTGCAGTTTATTTGATTAGAAACTGACTGAATAAAATACCATAACTGAAAACAAGTTGGAGAGAAAAACCTTTATTTCATGTTATAGCTGATAGTCCATTATCCAAGGAATTTGTCAAAGGAACTTAAGGCAAGTACCAGGAGGCAGGAACTGGTGTGCAGGCCCTGGAAGAGTGTTGCTTACTGACTTGTGCCTTATGGCTTTCTCAGTCTGTGTCCTTAAGCGCACAGTATTACCTAACCATAGCCTGCACCCACAGTTAGTTAATCCCTCTCACATCGATCACCAACCAAGACAATGCACCACAAGCTTGTTCACAGACCAGTCTGGTGGGCGTATTTTCTCAGCTGAGTTTCCCTCTTCCCAAATGGCTCCATTATAATGTTACACCACAATCTCTTCTTTCTTGTTGTTCCCAAGTATCATACTAATATCAACATCACAATATAAAGCAGATTCCTAAATTTAGAAGTTCACCATTCTTTAAAATTAACTCTTCTTAACATCCAAAGTTTCTTCCAATGTTCAAAACGTCTCCATAATAGCTGCATCTCTAAAATATCAAGGTCTCTCTAACAATTTCAGAGTCTCTAAATAGCCATTATCTTTCTAGAATTCCAAAGACACTATAGCCTTCATCCCTTTAAAAGTTTGAATTTTCTTAACTGTGGACTCCTATAAAGTAAAAAATAAATAAAATGTTTTTGTATCCTCAAAGGGGACAACCAGGGCACAGTGACAATCAAGTTCCACAAAGTCCACATTGTGAATCTCAGGGTCAGACTTCTGGGACTCACTAACAGTCGTTGGGATCCTCGACACTGCTTGAACAACTTCCCATAGTACACACAGCTGTCCTGTAGGCTCAGACTGGCTTCACCCCACAGTAGGTGCTATTCTTAGTAGTTGTCCCATGATATGGCTTCACCAGATTGCTTGGATCTGACCTACAACTGGGCTGAACCTTCATCAGTAGCCTCCCAGGGATGCTAACCCTGCCTCATGGTGCCATGGCACAACTTCACTCCATGATCTCTTCATGCCTTCAAAAGCCAGTGCCACCTATGAGACCCTTACACTACTAGCTTTGGCTGCTAGAGTGAGATGTAGCCTCAGTATCTGCACCATAGTGTCCATGTGCTGGACCCAAGAAAAATGCTTTTCAGCAGATTTTAATTGTTCAAGCAATGTGAAGGGCTCACTTTAGTGGTTATTTGTTCAAAATATGAGTGATCTTCATAGAATCTTTAAGGAACTCTCGAACATGCCTCTGGAAATTCATAGGTCAAGCCTTTTTTCATATGCACTGCTCTCTGCATTATATTCTAAGATCACACAGAGTAACCCACTAGGGTATCAAAATTCTATGGATTTTTCAGTTTAAAGTTTGAAAGCCCTTCCATAATCCTCCAAAAACACATGGTCATGTCTATCAAAGTAATACCTCATAACCTAGTACCAATTTCTGTTTGTTTGAATTTCTGTTGCTGTGATAGAATACCATGACCAAAGTAAGTTGGCAAGGAAAGGGATCATTTCACCATACAGCTTGTAGTTTATCATCCAGGGAAGTTGGGGAAAGTGCTCAAGGCAGGGGCTTAGTACAGAAACTGATGAAGAGACCATGGAGTGCTGTTGTTTACAGCTTACTCTTTATAGCTTGCTTAACTTACCCTCTTATAACACCTAAGACCAGCAGCCCAAAAGGTGAAATTGTTCATAGTGAGGTGGGCTCTCCCATTCCAATTCAGTCATCAGTCAAAAAATATACCAGGTGTTTTCCCACAGGATAATCTGCTGGAGGAATATTTTCACTTGAGGTTCTGTCTTCTCCAATAATTCTAACTTGTGTCAATTTGACATAAAATAGCAAGCACAGACACCATTCATATGGGGTATGTAATGTTAAAAATAAATTTCTGCTACATAATAAAATTTATCACTGAAAGTCAATGGTGTAGTTTGAAATTATTTTATGTTTATTTAGACCGTATGACATTCTAATTGAATATAATAAGGAGAGGGTAAAGGAATAGAATTCATTTTAGTACAGGGTAATATTTAAGGATTTAGATCTAGGACAGATAGTTAGTGAAAACACTTAACAAATCAGATATTCTGAATAAAAATTCTATGCCTTGTTATAAAGGGTTAATATTTTATCAGACTATGGGCTATTCTAGGTAGTAGCATAATGTTGATTAAATAAGTGGTTCTTAATGGTTTTCCTTGAATTGTGACTTTCTTTATAAAGTTTATTGATTGTTTTCCAAACTCCAGTCAGAAGAATCGAACCCAGTAAAGAGGGTGGAGAAGAAGAGGAAGAGACAGTTACATTTTCTACTGATCAGGTAAAATGTCAGTTTTTTCCATGTTGAACAACTCAAACATTTGAATTATGCCATGATAACCCAGAGAAAGAAAGGGAAGACTAATAGGGCTCCACTGTCTCCAGGCTTTATGGGACATGTGTAATCAGAAGCACATGCTCTGAATTTCATTTTGTAATCTGTGGACACTGAGTATCAGCTCATGTTTAATACACTTATTTCATTGAAGAAAGGATGCACTTATAAAGCTTAAAATAGTAATTTGCATCACATGCATATCACCACTGGCTACCTAAGAAGTAAAAGACTTCTAAGATGTTCTTTCTGTTAATTTTCCTTTTTTCTTAATTTCACTGAACTAGCCAGAAAAGAAAAGAAAGGGAACTTGATTTTTATGAACATATCACATTGTCCCACTGCACATGCAGTATGCTATGATCCATGCTGCATATCAGGGCAGGGTCTGTGCTGTGTATGACATCACTTCAGAAACTGCAGCCGTGCAAACCTAAAGCACTTAGGAAAGTGAGATAGGCGTAGAGACCATGAGTCCTCAGTGATATAATCAACATAATGGCTTCAGAAATTCCTGCATTATGTCACTAGAAAAAACCCTTAATTTCTGAAAGTGGAATTCCACAGTACCAAAAGTCTAAATTTACAGTGGTGTGACTGCTTGTCATCATGAACACCAGCTTCCCAGGAGACACAGAGATCACATTTCTGTGGTCATTCCACTATCTCCAAATTACATGCACTATACAAGTATATCTACATTTTATATTAAAAAATCTGTAAGTCACATAGATTCTAGGCCAATGTATAATTTGTATAGAAAATGTTAAGGTTATTATGAAATTTTTTTAAGGAAAAGTCACAGAGAATTCTCTAGCCTGACTTTTCCAACTGGATTGCACAGGTCACACCTTGCTAGCTGAGAATGGTTAGGAGACCAGTGGACAAGACTGACCCTTTCATGTTGCACAAATTCTAGTTGTATTAAAAGAAACTCAGAGCCAGATATTGGGGAAAGGCTGAAATATCAAAGAGAGAAACACCACAGTCAAGTTTCACCCAGCTATCTTCCAGCTTCCTCAGCCTCCCTCCTGGTTGCTTCTAATACCACCTCTCTCTTCCTATGCCTGCATTAAATAACTTCTTCACCCAGATGTATTACATCCAGGTTAAGATTAAAGGCATGGGCTACTACTATTTGGTAGTTAGCCTTGCACTCACAGAAACACAGAAAGATCTCTGTCTCTGAAGTTATGAGATTAAAGGAATAGGTTACCATAACCAAGCATATATCACTACTGAGTCTTTTCTTGTCTATCTCTTCACATAAGTTTATAAAAAGATGAGGTTTAGGATAAACCTGAAAACCAAGTCAACACAGCTGGACAGGATAAGGTAGAGTTGTCCAAAAATTCCCCCCCCATTAGATTCAAGTTTTTTCATTATAAAAAATTATATGCAATGCTTAGAAAAAACCTGAAAAATGATAAAACATGCAACCACTCTCCCAGGACATCCTATTCCTGGGTCTCAATGAGTCTGGGAAGGAATCTGCCACTGTGTATGTTCATTGTAATTTAATAATTATTGGCCTGACAATCTTATCATTATGTCCACTCAGTGATAGTTCCTACCTGGCTGACAGAAACTAAACCAACACCAAATCACTAATTTGTGATTTCTGAAATTGAATTGGTATGAATAGTGACCTGAGCAAACTCTGGCAGCCACTTTGCAGTCCTGTGAGGTCGCCCTCTGTACAATGTGATTTAGAATCTGCAGCCTCAATTCCTTACCGAGATTTTTAAAGTTTCGATAACTCAAACTCAGGAAAGCTTGCATTAAAATAGTTCTGCTGCATGTGCCCAAGTGATAGAAACATAACTGAGGACATTTTATCACAGTGAGAATTCCCGACCTTTCTGTTCTCTGAGAGTTTGTCTTAGGAATAGATAAATCAGTAAAATAATTATAACTTGACAACTTATCCAAGTATTCATTGTGAGTTATTTACTTCATAGAAATAAATGTGGATTCTAAATGAATTTTGAGAGTCTTTATACTGAGTAAATGACTATCCTAAGAACAAAACACTGTTTGTCCTGCAGTACACAGTCCCTGTGCCGAGGGGTTTTCAGAGCTCAGCATCTCTTCTGCAGATGCTGAAAACCTCCTTGAGCCCTACTGCTCCTCCTCCCACAGTCTGCCTGGGACCAGAGCACCTTCTGATTCTGTACTCTGGTGTAGAGCACTTACCCAGATGGATGTGGCAGGGAGGACTCTGCATGAGGAGATCCTGCACAGACTTAGGTAGAGGAGGTTTTAAAAGCCTCTCTGTGGCATTAATTTTAGTGTCTGTTGAAGGGGACTAGTTTCCACAGGAGAGCATGGAAATTTTGCATTCCAGTGGAGCCCCACACTTCCTGTCACAGAATTTACTCTTTTGTGAATTACAGCTAGCTGGAGGGGGCTGAATGCAAAGTTTTTCTGAGTTCCCTTGACATGCTCTCAGGAGGTATCTGAAAAGTTTGTACCAACTAGACAAGCCTAACTTTTTTTTTTACTTTACTCCTTAGACTTTATTTATTCCACTTTTACCATCTTGATGGCTCTCTTATGGGATATGGGCCTCTAGGGCACCCCATAAGTTCCCTTTCAACATGAGTGTTTCCCCTCTACACTGTGGGACAGGAAGCCTCTCCCAAGATCAGTCTTTCCATAGAGCTCTTGTTTTCAAGGTAGTGTTGATTTTGTTTCCCAATAAGTTGAAGGCTAGTCATGGTTAAAGTGAAAGAGTCAGTTACACAAAGAAAAACACAATGATTTTATGTAGAATGTAATAGAATTTGCAAAGAATGCTTTAAACAACTCATATCTAATGTCAAAATTAAATAAACAGTATAGATGGAAATATTATGTCTATAGAGAACTGGACATATCAGAGGGATTGAATGTTCCTCTTTTTTTTGAGACAGAGTCTCACCATGTAGCCCTACCTGGGCTAGAACTGATTATATACACCAGTCTAGCCTTCATATCACAAAGCTCTGTCTGTCTCTGCCACTTAAACCAATTGCTGACATTAAAGGCAGGTACTACCCTGCTTGGATCTGTTCATGTTTTCACACATTTATATTTGACAGTTTCTTCATTTCTCCCATATTCTCAAACTTTATATATCTGTAAATATTTTATACTGTAAAGACACGTATTTTTGATCTTGTAATATCTGCAATATTCTATAGTGCAGACTATTTCATTTTTGTTAAATGTTGGCCAAATGCTCAGAAATTTCAACTATCCCAATATGGACATGTGAGCATAATAATCTTTCTCCAAGTTGCCTCCTTCACCCAATTTTAATTTTGAAACAGTTTATTAATTATTTATATTAGACATTTATTTTACACAATTTAAAATATATTTTCCATAGAGTCTAGTAGTTTTTCTCACATGCTAAAAATTTTATCTGTAAGAGAAACTTTCTGGATGGCCACTCAACTTTGGCACAGAACACAATCCACTCAGAACAATGCTGGGAAAATAGTAGCAGGGGAACAGCTGAGTTCTTTGGTCCTGGACTGAGAGTTAAGAGACTCAGCTTCCATGGGGAACACAGTCTGCCCAGACCATGGCTGGCATAATAGCAGCAGAGAAGCAGAGGAGTCCCTAGGAGCACAGTTGAGAGGTCAGAGGCCAGACAGTGACTTCTGCCACCTGAGCCCAGGCCCTGGGATGGCCACTCAGATTCAGTGCTGAGTACAGCCCACCCAGAACGTGGCTGGCATAATAGCAGTGGGGAAACAGCCAAGTCCTTGGTTGCAAAGCTAAGAGGTGAGAGGTCAGGAGATGATGACTGACATCATAGCACTGTGACCACACAAGAGTAGCCAACCTTCTGAACACATAGCTGATTAAGAGCCCTCAGCTCAACAACTCACTAAGAGCTAACCAAGAACTAAGAGTGAATTGGGGAAACAATGGGCAGACGGCAGTGCAAGAATACATACAACAATATAAAGTTCAACAAAACACTACCAGAAGAAGTAAGTGGTTCTATAGCTTTAAGACCTGAACATAACAATGAAGAGGGAATAGGAGGAAATGACCTTAAAAACAGGTTTATGAAACTAATAAAAGCCTTAAAAGAGGATATTAAAACCTCTCTTAAAGAAATAGAAGAAAATACAAACAGAAAATTAGAAGAGATGAACAAAGCCCTGAAAGAAAATAAAGAAAACCAAGAAAAAGAAAACAAACAGGTGAAAGAAATTTACCAAGAATTAAAAATTGAAATAGAAGCAATAAAGAAGGGACAAACTGAGACAAATCGAGAATTAGAAAATCTGAAAGAATGATCCAGAACCACAGATTCAAGCATAGCCAACAGAATCCAAGAGATAGAAGAGAAAACCTCTGGGGTGGAAGACTCAATAGTGGCAATAGATACATCAGTTAAAGAAAACACTAAAACCAAAAAAAGTTGTAACACAGAATGTTCAGGAAATTTGGGACACCATGAAAGGCCAAACCTGAGAATAATTGGAATAGAAGAAGGAGAAGAATACCAGCTCAAAGGCACAAAAAATATATTCAACAAAATCATGGAAGAAAACTTCCCCAACCTAAAAAAGGAAATGCCTATAAAGATACAGGAAGCCTACAGAACACTGAATAGACTAGACCCATACAAAAAGTCTGCTCACCATTATTAAATTATTAAATCAAGCCACTAAACCTACAGAACAAAGAAAAAATACTAAGAGCTGCAAAGGAAAAAGGCCAAATCACCTATAAAGGCAGACCCATCAGAATAACACAAGACTATTCAATGGAAACAATGAAAGCAAGAAGGTCCTGGTCAGACATTATACAGAAAAAGTGCATGGATGTCAACCTAGCCAACTGTACCCAGCAAAACTATCAATCAATATAGATGGACTAAACAAGATATTTCATGACATAACCAGATTTAAGCAATACCTAACCACAAATCCCACCCTACAAAAAGGCCTTGAGGAAAAACTCCAACCTAAGGAAACCAGAAATACCATTTAACCTCAAACAATTGATAAGCCCACAGAAGAAGCCCCCCCACGTGAAAAAAGGAAATATAAGCTACTACCAAAATTGATGGAAAATAATGATCATTGATCATTAATATCCCTTAATATCAATGGACTCAATTCACCTATGAAAAGACACACTCTAGTACGATAGATACAAAAACATCCTTCTGCTGCATACAAGAGACACACCTCAACTTTAGAGACAGCCACAGGCTCAGAGTAAAGGGTTAAGAAAAGACTTTTCAATCAAATGGCCCTAAGAAACAAGCTGGTATAGCCATTCTAATATCTAACAAAATAGACTTTAAAATCAATAAAGAGACCACAAAGGTCACTACTTATTCATCTCAGGAAAAATTCACCAAGATGAAATTTCAATCCTGAATATCCATGCCCCTGACACAAGGGCACCTACATACATAAAAGAAACACTACTAAAGCTTAAACCTCATATCAAACCTGACACACTAATAGTGGGAGACTACAATACCCAATTTTCACCCTTGGATAGGTCAACCAGACAGAAACTCAACATAGAAATAAGGAATCTAGCAGAAGTTATGACACAAATGGACTTAGTAGATATATACCAAAACCTCCACCCAAACAAAAAGGAATATTCATATTTCTCAGCACCCCATGGGACTTTCTCTAAAATTGAGCACATACTAGGTCATAATGCAGATATCAAGAGGTACAAAAATGGGTATAACTCCTTGTACCATATCAGATCACCATGGTCTAAAGTTAGAGTTCAACAATATCAAGAATCACAGAAAGCCTACCAACTCATGGAAACTAAGCGTCACTCAATTGAACCACCTGTAAGTCAAGGAAGAAATTAAGAAAGAAACCAAAGACTTCCTAGAATATAACAGGAATGAATATACAACATACCCATTGGGATACAATGAAAGCAGTCTTAAGAGGAAAATTCATAGCACTAGAGAAATTCCACACTAGAGAACTAACAGCACAGCTGAAAACCTTAGAACAATTAGAAGCAAACTCACCTATAAGTAGTAGACAGCAGGAAATAATCAAACTTAGAGCTGAAATCAATACAACAGAAACAAAAAGAACAATACAAAGAATCAATGAATCAAAACGTTGGTTCTTTGAGAAAGTTAACAAAATAGATAAGCCCTTATCCAAACTAACCAGAAAGCAGAGAGAGAGAGAGAGAGAGAGAGAGAGAGAGAGAGAGAGAGAGAGAGAGAGGAGAGGAGAGAGAGGGAATCCAAATCAACAAAATCAGAAATGAAAACTGGGACATAACAACAGACCCCCAGGAAATACAGAGAATTATCAGGTCATACTTTGAAACTCTATACTCCACAATAGTAGAAAACCTAGAAGAAATGGACAGCTTTCTGGAGAGGCACCACTTACCAAAATTAAATCAAGATCAGATTAAAGACATAAACAGTCTTATAACACCAAAGGGAATTGAATCTGTCATTAAAAGTCTCCCAAATAAAAAATCCGAGGCCTTGATGGTTTTAGTGCAGAGTTCTACCAGACATTCAAAAAAGAACTAATACCAATACTCCTCAAACTGTTCCATACAATAGAAACTGAAGGAATATTGCCAAACTCTTTTTATGAGGCCACAATAACCCTGATACCCAAACCATTCCAAGACGCAACAAAGAAAGAGAATTACAGAGCAATTTCACTCATGAACATTGATGCAAAAATTCTCAACAAATTTCTGGCTAACCAAATCCAACAACATATAAAAAAAGTGATTCACCATGATCAAGTAGGCTTCATCCAAGAAATGCAGGGATGGTTCAACATAAGGAAAACTGTAAATGTCATCTATCATATAAACAAATTGAAGGGAAAAAAACCACATGATCATCTCTTTAGATGCTGAAAAATCATGTGACAAGATCCAACCCTCCTTTATGATAAAATTCCTGGAGAGATCAGGAAAATGGGGAAAATACCTAAATATAATAAAGATGATTTACAAAAAGCTGATCACCAACATCAAACTAAATGGAGAAAAAGTCAAAGCAATCCCACTCAAATCAGGAACTAGACAAGGATGTCCTCTCCTCTTATCTATTCAATATAGTTCTCAAAATTTTAGCTAAAGCAATAATAGAACAAAAGGAGATTAAATTCATACTATTGGAAAAGAAGAAGTCAAACTATCTCTATTTGCAGATGATATGATTATATATATATATATATATAAATGACCCCCAAAATTCTTCCAGAGAACTCCTACAGCTGATAAACACCTTCAGCAATTTAGCAGGATACAAGATTATCTCAAATAAATCAGTAGCCCTCATATACACTAAAGATCAAAGGGCTGAAAAAGAAATAAGGGAAACATCACCTTTTATAATAGCTGCAAATAGCATTAAATACCTTGGTGTAACTATAACCAAAGAAGTAACAGATCTATTTAACAAAAACTTTTTATCATTGAAGAAAGAAATTGAAGAGGATATCAGAAAGTAGAAAGATCTCCCATGTTCCTGGATATACTTATATCAACATAGTGAAAATGGCAATCTTAACAAAAACAATCTACAGAGTCAATGCAATTCCCATCAAAATCCCAACACAATATTTTTTGGACCTTGAAAGAACAATACTCAATTTTATTTGGAATAACAGGAAAGCCAGGATTGCCAAAACAATTTTGCTCAACAAAAGAACCTCAGGAGGCATCACCATCCCTGACTTCAAATTATACTATAGAGATACAGTAATAAAAACAACTTAGTACTGGCATTAAACCAGACTTGTGAGTCAATGGAATTGAATTGAAGACCCTGACATTCACCTGCACACCTACGAACACCTAATTTTGGACAAAGGCCAAAGATATTCAATGGAAGAAAGATAGTATCTTTAACAAATGGTGTTGGCATACCTGGATGGTAGTGTGTAGAAAATGGAAATAGATCCAAACCTATCATCTTGCACAAAACTTAAATCCAAGTGGATCAAAGACATCAACATAAATCCAGCTACACTGAACTTGATAGAAAAGTAAGTGGGTAATACCCTTCAATGTATTGGCACTGGTGACCACTATTTAAATATACCAGTAGCACAGACCCTAAGAACAACAACCAATAAGTGTGACCCCCTGAAACTGAGAAGCTTCTGTAAGGCCAAAAACACAGTCAATAAGACAAAATGACAGCCTACAGAATGAGACAAGATTTTTATCAACTCTACAAGTGTCATAGGATTGATCTCTAAAATATATAGAACTCAAGAAACTAGAGCCCTTAACCCTTAACACAATTAAAAAATGGGGTTCAGAACTAAAAAAGAAATTCTCAGAATTAAAATGGCTGAAAGACACATGAAAACGTACTCAACATCTTTAGCCATCAGAAAAATGAAATTTAAAACAACTTTGAGATACCACCTTAGACCTGTCAGATTGGCTAAGATTAAAAACACAGATGACAGCCTATGCTGGTGAGGATGTGGAGTGAGGGGACCATGCCTCCACTGTTTGTGGGAATGTAAGCTTGTTCAGCCACTCTGGAAGGCAGTATGGTGGTTTCTCAGAAAACTGGGAATCAATCTCCCCCAGGATCCACTTTTAGGCATATGCCCTGAAGATGCATATTCACAACCCAAAAGCATTAGCTCAACTATGTTCATAGCAGCATTATTCATAATAGCAAGAACCTAGAAACAACCTTGATGCCCCTCAACTGAATAATGGATTAACAAACTGTGGTTCATCTACACAATGGAGTACTACTCAGCAGTAAGAAAAAACGATATTCTAAAATTTGTAGGCAAATGGATGGATTTGGAGAATATTCTCCTGAGCGAGGTATCACAAACCCAGTAAGAGAAGCAGGGGATGTACTCACTTATTAGAGGATTTAAAAAAAAATAAAAACACAGAGATGTCACTGTACAGAAGAACTCAAGGCTAGAACATAGCTAAATGATAAAATGCCTCATTTCTACATTGATGGCTTCTGGTAGTGGTGTGGGTGAGGAAAGACTTGTTTTCTTCAAGGGTCTGGCCACAAGGAGTTTAATTATGCTCCAGTAAGTAAATGAGCAGCATGAATGAACATTTTTGTACATGGGGAGATAATAGAGTGAACATGAATCTGAGAGGTCTGATAACTGAGTTTGATGGATTACGTGATCTAAAATCACCAAATAATAAATATATAAATAAAAAACAAAAAGAGAAATTTTCCTTATTTCCTATTTACAATTTTTTGGCATCCCAAGAATCCATTTTATTCCCCATGCACACAATCTTGTTTTATTTCTTACATTTTTATTTAATAAATAAGGGTAATATTTTTCAGAGTCAGTGCCTTTATGTGGTGGTATATTCAATAAAAATACCCTGAAATATCAGAGAGCCAACCACAGAGCCGAGCCATGCAGGTCAGTTAGACCAAGCTGAGGGCAGTTAGACCAGCAGTTGGAGGATTCCATGAGAGAGGCCAGAGGAGTTGGCTGGGTCAGAAGTGACTGTGGTTCATCTCTCTGTTATTTCAGCTTTTCCCTAATATTTGGCTCCAGGTTTTTATTAATTCATACAATATCTTTATTTACATTTTTCTTTTTATTTGAAGTTTTTGAGATTTTTTACAGTTTTATTTTGATCATCTCAATCATTTGCCATAAAGTACCCCATATCTGTATGTGGGCATTTGACAGCTGTAGGGAGAGGGATGGTGAACTTTCTGTAAGAGAGAAAAGAGGTGGGTCAGCCATCCTCTAGTGAAGAGCACACACCAAGGGAATACGGATGCACAATCTGTGTTTGGTGGATTAAAACATGTTATTTTGGTGGAATTTTTCCTTTGATTCATTTGTAATGTTTTCCCTATTAGCACCAGTGCCCACTTACAGGGCCAGTGTGGCCCCATAACACCTACAAGTTATGAATCTTAATCAGGCATGATTTGGAGGTGTCACATCAATATTGAGACTGTGACAAGTTTGTTCCAAGCAATCAGACATTTTATATCCTTATCAGAAACAGAATTCAATGGTGGTTGCCAGGATCAATTCAATGACAGTTTCCAGGTTACCATGACATTTGAAAGCTTTACAAGGTACAAAATCTTAATGCTTAAATCAATTTTCCTGTCAAGCTTCTATAGACTTTGCTGGATAGAAGGAAACACAAGGTAACCTGAATACTTCACCAACTGTAGGAATACCTCCATTTTTTAGGAACCAAAAGACACATAGTGTCCCAGGATCCATGGACTTTTAAACCGAAAAACCTGTGACACATGTTGTCAAGGCAGCTAGACCAGGTCATCTCTATGATTACCCTACATTTCCCTTTATCTTATGATTTGTTTGAATTGAAGGTCTATTTTGTTAGATTAATTTCAGTCTTGTCATGCTCTGCAGTCCAGATGAATCTCTCCCACCTTCAGTGCTGCAACCACTTATAAAATAATTACTCAGAGGCTTATATAAATTACAAACTGTGTTGTCTATGGCTTATGCTGTTATTAACTAGCTCTTGCATATTAAATCAACCTCCTTTTATTAATCTATGTCTTGCCATGTGACTTCATGGCATTGCCTGTTCCATTACATCTTGCTTCCCTGGCAGCAGCTAAAGCATATCCTGTCTCCACCTTTTCTCTTTCAGGATTCTCCCACCTTAAACAAGAATAGAAATATGCATACAGTATAAAAATTGATCCTTAATTTGTATCAATAAACCCAAATCCATACCAATATAAAGCATTTTGAAATTTGTAGTTTTTGGACTAATGTAGAATTAATAATCTACCTTTTTATCATTTCTATATCATTCCTATTTTCTTTAGAAAGAGGTTGATTATGACTTATCCATTTATAATGAAAACAAACATTTTTAAATAATATTTTGGCAATTTGAGTGTAATTTTTTATGCTACTTCATGCCAATTGGGGGTGCTGGAAATCTTTTTTTTTGTTATTTTTTTTTTTGCTCCCCTGTGCTGGCAATCTTATGAGGAGCCTGAGAAAATTTAGAATCATTGTCACGTCTTGACTGTAGTAGTCATTGAGTCTACATTGTCTTGGCCAGTTGTCTTGAAGCTGATGTGGATGTTGGATCATCTGGGCCATTGATCCTATCAGAGACCTCTCAGGGGGACTTCCTTAATAGAACCATATTAGTCTGGAAGGTAGCTACACTTCTCATCTTCTCTGGAAACAATAGCAGAACCTCTTTTTCAAAGCAATAGCTCTGAGGTCTGGACCAAACAGCAGTTGCTTGCTTCAAATAATCATGCAAGGCTTACATTAATTACATGCTATCTGGAATATGGTTCAGGTATATTGTTTACTAGCACTTACAGTTTAACTCATTTTTATTCATCTATGTCTTGCCATGTGGCTTGTGGCTTAACTGTATACCATTGCATCTTGCTCCTTGGGCAGCTGTTATCACATGTATTGGGACTCTGCCCTCCTTCTCCTTTATCTATAATTGGATTTCTCACCTGACTATAAACTGGCTTGCCATAGGCCAAAACACTTGTTTTATTATCTAATGATAATTTATAGCATACAAAAAGACATCCTGTAGTTGTACAAATTCAGATTGTATGAAAGAGACTCTGAGCCAAATATTGGGGGAATATTGAAATATCAGAGAGAGAAAGCACCACAGTCAATTCTCACCCAACTGTCTTACAACTTCCTCAGCCTTGCTCCTGGTTGCTTCTGCTTCTGCTGGGTTCCTGAGAGGCTTTATATACCCTTCTTGTCAGCTGTATCCCATCCAGGTTAGGATTAAAAGTTTGAACTACTCTATTTGATAGCTAACCTTGAACTCACAGAAACAGAGAAAGTTCTGTCTCTGGAGTTATGGGATTAAGGATGTAGGTCACCACTCCCAGCTTTCCCTGTGCTGGGATTAAAGGTGTGTGCTATTGAATCTTAGCTGTTTGTCCTTGTACTCAAGGATCAAGAAATTCCTGAGATGTTTGCCTAGGATTTGACTGTGTGCTGTCTCCCCAATATTCAGGTTTTATTAAATATGTAATATATCACCACATATCCCCTTTGTGTCAAAAATAAAAAAGAAAGTTATAACTAACATAGGAAAGACCATATACAATAGGTACAATAATATACACACAATAATTTCATGAGCAATGTCCAGTTCATGAACAATTGACAAGTTCAAAGGAAGTATTCCATCATTTATTTTATTTTGGTGAGTCCAAAGGATTATTCCTAATCCACTTTGTATCTAACTTTCATTACTAACTAAAACTTGTATTTTGATGTCTCTTAAACTTATACACTTTAACTTTTAAATGAGTTTTTTCCTAAAACTTTCACTAGAAAACTATAACTATTACCTATCTCATCTTCAAATTCCTCAGAGACCCGAGAAGAAAATAATATTAAGTAAATAGCAACTTCTAAAAATGTAAGAAATGAAATAGCTGGCTGCTTGGACAGTCATGCAAAGTTCTTCTGTGTTGTTGAAGTATCCATCTTTAGTGTACAGGCCTAGTATGTTTGACACACTTCTCTGTGCAGCAGGATATTCCCAAAGTCCTTTCTGCCTTGTTTTGCAAGGTTCAGCAATTCTTTTGTGTGTTTCTCCTGCTTGTCCATGTTGAATATATTGTCAGCCGTCAAGGCAAGATTACTTTCTTGCATAGTGGCTAACTTTTGTCACAAAGAAGGTCAACTCATATGGAGGAGTTTCCTTATGTCCATAATGTTCTCTGAAGTGGATTTGTGCTTCGAGGAGCAGATGTCTCATTGTCAAAAAAAAAGAGCCTATGATTTCAAAAATATCTTTAGACCTGTTCATCTAAAATATATCTGATATTGAAAACATATCTAATATGACTGTAAGTTTGATTGTAATATCTAACTACTAACTTGCAATGCTTTATATCCTAATTAGTTTGTAATAATAACTTTCCTGGACTAGCAATTTGTATTGCATTGTTAGATGAACTGTATAATACCTTGAACAAACAGGGATATATGTACAGTGACAAAATTAATCTCAATCTTTTATCAATATACACAATTTGTATACAATATACAAAAAGTCAAATCCAATGTAAAATATTTAAAGCTAGTAATTTTTTAAGTGGATTCAATTATCTACCCTTATATCCTATCCTCTCTGTATCCCCTTTTTTCCCTTTTTAAAACAAGAACCCTAAGTCTAATCTCTCTTCTTTAGCTTTTTTCTAACCATAACAAATTTTAACCAATTACCCTAAACAATGACAATCATCCATAACCCACTGAAAGACCAAAACCCACCCACCTTACCTCTTGGGAATGTGGGCACTGTGTTCTTAAATTCACTTCCTGCTTTCTGGTGGGGGTTGATGGCATCTTTAGGAGATCCTGGAAAGAAAAGTGCTATTGATTGTGAAGCCCTGAAATATGTAGCTGTATCATTTGTTATCCAGTCTTTGCTTAACAGGAAAGTACTTGGCTTATCTCAGGTCCTGGTTAGATAGCAGTCTGTGAAGCTGGCTCATCTCAGCTAGCCACCTCAAAATTGTCCTGAGCAGTTTGTAGTCCAACTCTGATCTTTGATTGGTGTTTGTCAGCCTCTTGGCTTTGTCATAATCCATGTTAAATCATCATTGTGGGGCCCCATCTTCCTTTTGGATACTTCCAGTTCGCAATAAGGCATTGTCATGGATCACTGCAGAAAACTGATAAGAGACTAAAGCCCAATACAATATACAGGAAGCTAAATACATACATTTTTATTCAGAATAGGATTAGTAACAATAGAACTATCCTTTCTTTTTAGTCATTTTTCTGTTCCATATCAGGTGGCTCTTCTGATATGATACAGAGATTTTGCATTTTCCTTTAACAAATATGCTTGTGTTTAGAGAAGGAGAGAGCCATACTCCAACTCCAAAGCCAACTTTAATTTATACTTTAACTTGGACTTCAACTTATTTTGTAAATAAATATAGAGGTTAAGCAGAAAGATTTTACCATGTAGAGTATATTGGTGCGATATTCTTTTGCTTTTGATTTTTTCTGGATAGCCTCCCTTCTGTTGTAGATGTCTAGATGCCCAATGTCTTTTAACTTTTTGAAGATGGGTAGTTCTGGTTTTCTGTAAAGACAAAAACAAAAACCTGCCCCAACCCTTTGTTTTTTCTTACAACTTAAAGAATTGTAGTATGGGTAGATGAGCCATCAATTCTTATTTTCATAAAGTTTCTCTTGTTCAAATCGAGTCTTTATTAATTTTGATGGTACCCATAACTTTTCTTCACCTGTGGAAACAAAAGCAAAACTCCTTCCCCAGTGTAGCACATAGCCTGGCTTCCATTCTGAGGTCAGAACATCTTTGAAATAGATGGGCTGATTTAGCTAAGTTTTTTTTTTTCTATTAGTCCAATGCCTTTTAGCAGTTGTTGTTCCTTTCTCATTAGCATTGAGAAAATTCAAAGTTAATAAAGCATTATGTAGTCTATTTCTAGGGGTCTTTGTTACTCCTTTCTGTTTATTTATTTTTTTAAATTAAAGAAAGCTTTATTTAAATTATATACACTCACTAAGTTGAAATTTGGTCAGGACCACTACCTGGAAACTTTCCAGCTGAGTGGTCTTGAGACATGTGTTGTTGGGGCTTTTTATTTTTATATAAAACTCATAGGCCACAGTAATTTCTGATGAGCCTTTGTTGTTACTTTTTAAGAACTATAACTCATGGGATCCCAGGATGTCACCTGGTCCTTGTTTGGATGAACTTATAGGTTAACTTAGGGTCTATTGTTCCCCTGAAGTTGTATGCTGGGCCAAATCCTTGACTCTACAATGAGTACCAGTTTACATTTGGATCTAATAACCATTAGATTAATGGTACCCATGTAGGTATTATCAGTTAGTTATTGGATCAGTGATGTGAGAATCAACAGTACTTAGCAGAAGCAATAGAGTCAAAGGCCCTGTGATAGATAATCTTTTTATTAGACATAAAGCTGGCCAAGTGTCCTTATCATAATATAGAACTATTAGTTGATGAATCTACCTGTTGATAAATCTGAGTCCATTTTTCTAGTACAGAAATTGGCATTATAGATAGCCATTTTGTTCCCATATGTTAGGGAGTTTTCTTTTGACTTAGCATTTCTATTTATTATAAGGGCAGGAACAATGTCTTTTCTCACTACATTCTAACATATATTGTCAGATTTGTTGATGGAAGTCATTCTGACTGGGGTCAAGTAGTATCTCAACATAGTTTTAATTTGCATTTCTTTGATGACTGAGGATATCAAACACCTTTTACAATACTCTTTGATCATTTGTGTTCCTTGTTTTAAGAACGGCATTCAGTATATTTGTATTTTTGTTGACTTGCAGTTTTATTTTCCTGGTATTTAATTACTGTAATTCTCTATGAATTCTGGACATCAACCTCTTGTCTAAAGAGTAGCTGGTAGTAATTTTTTTCTACTTCGTGTGCTGTTTGTGTATTCTGCTGAATGTTTGCATTGTATAACAGCTTATTATTTTTATTTAGTAATATCTGTTGATAATGGGAATAATCCTGTTTTATTAGTGTTCTATTTATTTATTTATTTATTATTGTTTTTTGAAAATCAGTATCAAGCATTATATAAGAAAGCAAAACATTCAGAATAGATAACAAAAAATCCCATACAGTAATAAAACTTCTCTTTTCTCTAAAATACAGGAAAGATAAAAAATAAAATCTAAAGCTTCTCAAGCCGGGTTAGGCTCAGCTACAGATAAAGAAAGCACAATAGGTTGCAACTAATGCCCACGAATGCACTATGGCCACCACAAACTTCTACTAAGCAAGCCTTCTACAAACAAACCAGAAGTTTTGTTTTGTTTTGTGTGTATTTTAAATCATTTTATTCACCCATCATCTTTCAATGCTTTTTGCTTAAAGTCCACTAATGCGTGAGTAAATCCCCTGCTTATGCTTTTGAGTTTGAGACCTTGATCAGGAAAATATTCTCTAGATCTATCCATTTGCTGGAAAATTTTAGTATATCCTTTTTTCTTACTGCTGAGTAGTACTCCATTGTGTAGATGTTCCACAGTTTGTTAATCCATTCCTCAGTTGAGGGCCATCTAGGTTGTTTCCAGGTTCTTCTATTACGAATAATGCTGCTATGAACATAGTTGAGCTAATGCTTTTTTGTGGTTTTCATTTTTAATGCCATCCTAAATGGCTCTTTTAAGGTGGCCCATGATACTGTCATTGACATAAAAATATATCTTGAATAGAATTTTACATTTGATTTATTTTTCCAAGTAAAAAGAATATTGCAAGACCACACTTTTTATAACATTAGGTGATGTCAAAGCTGGGTCACTTTCATGTCTGTCTGATTCAAAATTTAAATTTTGACTTTGAGGGTTAAGTGTGTGTGTGTGTCTAGGTCCTTGCACAGGTGTTGAAGTAAGAAAAGGCTTTCTTCTCTTTTGTTGTCTATCTTATCCATCTGAATAAGGTCTCTCACTGAATCCAGAGCTGGCCTATTGGCCAGCAACCCCCAGAAATCCTCCTATCTCTTTGTCCTGTTACACGATGTTTCTGACCCCATCTGGGCCAGAGGTTTGACCCACCTGTGGCTACTTTTCCTCTCAAAAATGACTCAGATGCTTATATTTATTTCATCCTGTTCGGTCTATGTCTCAGGCACATTGCTAGCTCGATCTTCCATCTTTATTCAACCCATTTCCATTAATCTGTCTGGCCACATGGCCCGGCCTCTGGTTCACCTGAGTTCCTTACATGGTTCTTTTTGGTGGCTGGATGAGTCTTTCTGACTTTACCCTCCTTCTCATCCCTATCTTCTGATTCCTCCTACTTGTACCTCAATCATCCCCACCTACTTCTATGGTGCTTGACAAAAACCAAAACAGTTCCTTTATTTAAATAATAGTATTCACAGCATATAGAAGGATATTACCATCTCGTTGTCCCACTGTTCTTAAGGTATGCATGGCCAAATCCCACTTCTTTCTGTAAGCCAGGATATTGCACTCTGGTCATTGCTTTTACATAGCAAGTGTTCTCAACCACAAATTATCTCTTCAACCTATAAATGTGGAGTTTTTATACAACAGAAACCCTTCACTCAGAAGGCTTGGCACTAGGGCCCTGAGGCAGGACTTGCAGTCACACAGCATGTTAATAGTGATCATGGTTCTGATGTTAATATAGTCTCATTTTGAGGACATGTACCCATCACTGAGCAATCAAATAGTCACTGTCCTCTCACGCATGGAACTCAAAAGGCTGATTATATTCTTTTCAATGCTGATAAACACAAAGGGACTTACTGAGCCAAAGCTATGGCTCATGAGAATCTCAATCAAGTAGAATATTGGATCAACTTTGAACATATGCCTTGAGAATAACATAATGATGGAAATCACTACAAAGAAGCTCATGAGAAGCAGGATGGTCTGGGTGGCCCTTTGCTCTGGAGATGCTTTTGGAGAAAGTCTGGTGTTGTGCAGATACTGAGACTGCTTCTTATGCCTGCACAGGAGAGCCACCATGTACTCACTGGAGAGGACCATAACGCCAAGAAAAAATGCTTCCCTGAAGATGAACAATGTGGGCATTAAGTATTTCATGGGTGAACTGAGGTATAGAATAGAGCAGGATTAAGTAACATACAGTAGGTGGTCTGTGGTCTTATTAGAGGTAATAACCATGGAAATTAGAAGGATACTGGAAATGGATTAAAAAAAAAACAAAAACAAAGGGCGAAGAAAGACCATAAGATGCAACATGGGGATAAATTTTTTTGAACTTTGTTAAACAGAAGTTTCTGGGGCTGAGAGTAATGGCCTGGAGGATGCTCAGCAAGCAGGTGCCACAAACAGAAAGGCCCCTAAAAATATTGTATAAGAAGATAAGAGATTTACATGTGATATCATTCCATCCGTGCCAAAACATGAAAATATCTGCAGCTATGATGCTTGCAAACAGCAACATCAGTAGGTGGACTAAGGCCAAGATGCCAATGGGCATGTCAGTGAGTCTGGCTTTGTGCTCACAACTGGACATGAGGACATGGAAGAGGAGAAGGACACTGTTTCCTGAGATCCCAATGCTTATCTCAGAGAAGAAGATGTTTCTAATGTAAGTGTTAGTGTAAAGCTTGCTGTTCTGATTCATCTTATGAGGGAAAAACCAAGAGATACAACCGAGACAACCCTGACCATGAATCTTAGCTATCACCTTGGGCAAACATATCAGCTCAGCCCAATTCATCCTACTCCATTGGAATCCTCTACTTTAGTTAACCCCAACCTCAGAAGTCACTCCTTTGTCCTCATTGTCTTTATGAGGCTCCCTTGTACATGGATATTCATATAAGTTAACAACTACTGCAGATCATAGAACACACTGACTTCCCTGTACCTGCTGTGGGGCTTCCCTGGGAACTATCATTGTTTTTACCTGCAGTCTTCTCCTTGTCAGGGACACAAACAGCTGTTTTGGTAAATTTGAATTAGGAAGATGCCCTTGCCTCCACTGCTGACAGTAAGCACGTTGTCCAATCAGGATGAGCAGGACAAATGATAGAGCCTGCTGAAACCTGTCAAGACAGGATAAGATGGTTTCTCAAAATATCTTGCTTCTAAAGAGATATGTTAGATATCCTAGGCCTGTAGCCAAATAAATTGGATGTTCTGACATTGCAGAAAAGCTGTGGGTGACTGTCCAAGCAGCTGGCTGTCACTGTCTTGCCTTAATAAATTTTAGAAGTCACTTGGTTGCACTACAATTTACTCAGGTAATATATTTTCCTTCTCAGGTCTTTGATGGGCTGGAAGACTAGATAGTTAAAGTTATGACCATCTCATATATTATTTAAAAAGCATTTAGATACTAGATTTATATTATGCAAGATAGACAGCTTTGGAGTAATCTCTGTATATTGCCACTTATCAATGTTCTGGACATTTAATATATGCTTTATGTTGCTGTTTTTGTTAGTTGTGTTGACCTTGTTTATGTTATTTGCTTTTTCTCTCTCATGAACATTACCTTATAATTGTTACTATTGCGTATATTTTATATTTAGGTTTAGAGCTTTCTCATTTAGACAAAAAGGAGAGATGTATCACTTTAACCTAGAGGTGTGATTTTTTGGGTCTTGAGGACCAGTGTAAGGGGCATGGCCAGAGCAGGTTTTGATGATGTATACGCTGTCTCTCTTCCTATTTGCTCCCAGACACCCTTAAAGAAAGGGCCAGACCTGCTTCTGCTGCATGGACCCATTCATCCTTCCAGAAATCACTCAACTGTTCAATCTCTTATATCAGTGAGTGCTTCATATAAACCCCTTAAAAATATTAAACTTTTTATATAATTCATTTCTAGTCATTAACAACAACTACATCAGACTGCCCAGGCAGTGTGTGGTCAGCACTGGAGAGCAGGGCAGGAGCTGTGCTGTTTTCAGCATCAGTTCAGAAACTACAGCCCTGCAATCCTGAAAAACTTACAGGTGCAGAGTTCATGAACCCTCAGCGCTATTCTCAACATAATGACTTTATAAATGAACACCAGCTTGCTGAGAGAGACAAGGATAGGAATTCTATGGCCATCCTGCTACCTCCAAATTATATTCACCATAAAAATATGCCTACATTTTACATAATAAGAATCAGTAAGGCACATAGATTCTAGACAGATGCATAATTTTTATAGAAAATGTTCTGGATAATATGAACTCTTCTCAAATACAAGCCACAAGGAATTCTCTAGGCTATCTCCTCCTTACTTAAACTCAAGAGCTCATATCTACCTGAGCATGGGTTAGGATACCAGGAGATAAAATTGACACTCATAGATATGCAGAACGGTTTAATGGACAGTCATCTAACAGAGAAGGCAGGAGACAGTAAGCTGTAACAGCTCCGGATAGCCTGGGATAACTTGGGATAGTCTGAGATTTGTATCATGAACTATGGTTGATTTTACACAATGTAGCAGAACAGGCTGCTTTCCAGAGATAGGAAATTCTTTGCATACTTAAAGGAAAGGTCACATATTTATGAAATAGGTCCCATTAGAAGAGGGTGTATTGGAGAAGAGGGGATGAAAACATTTGGAAGATGAAGAAAAGAAAACCTGCATTGCATTGAGTACAAAATGGCAAACAGGAATCTAAACATTCCTCAGTTAGAGCCAGGTGCAAAGCCTGGGGCTGCTCAGGACAAAAGAATTAAAACTTCCTGTGCTGTCTGAATCAATGAAGCCATAACTTTAGACTTTGTGTCATCTGACACCCAAACCATGACCAACCCACAGTCCATAGGATCACCAAGGAGAGAGGTTTGGTAGGTGATTCTGGTTCTGTTTCATTCAAGTGTCTTGAGGATGAGGTGAGTCAGTCATGAGGTGCTGGACACAGGGAGTTTAATTATGCTCTAGTAACTAAATGAGCAGCATGAATGAGCTTTTTTTTTGTAAATGAGATCATAAGAGTGGGTATGAAACTGAGAAGACTGATAACTGAGTTTAATGTGGTCCATGATGTAAAATCACCAAATAATATTTTTTTTTTTTTTAAAAAAAAACTATGAAGACAATAGGAAGAACTGGCTGGTACACCAGGGATGTAAAAACCATGATCAAGCATATGCCATCCTTATTTCCAGAAATTCCAGATATCAGTGAATTGTGGGAATGTAATGGGCAAATCACAAAGAACAAAGGATTAATTAGTAAGAACATTAGTATGTAAGAACAAAGAATTAAGGCTAAGGAATGACAGTTGCTTTCTGAGTGTGTGAGAACTGAATTTTAAATTTTGAAAGCTTTGAAGTTGTGTCTCTGGTATCAGACTGGTAGAAAAAATGTCACCCAGTGTTTCTAAATCAACTTTCATAAATGGCAGGAGCAGAAAACTCAGAGAAACAATATGGGTGAGACCCCAGTCACCTACACTGGACCTTACACAGTACTGCAGCACAACCTGCTTCAAATATCACCCAATGACACCTCCTGAGAACCTCAGGTTTGATGCTAGGAGGCTCTGACCTCCATGCCAGTGTGCTCAGTGTTCATTGTCTCATTGTGAGGAGAAGTGAGCAAGTTTGGTCTATCATTTCTCATAAATTCATGGAAAGATAAGGGTTGGTAAAATTCTGTAAAACAAGAAGAGACTGAAGAATAGGATGGAGTTAAGTTGTCCAAATATTTTTTAAAACAAAATTAGGTTTTGGTTTTTCATTATCAAAAACACAGATGCTTACATTAATTTTATGCTGCTTGCTTATTGACTTTGGGTACAAGCAAATAATGTGCTAACTCTCAATTCTTAAACTAACCCATGATTCTTATCTTGTTCAGCTATGTAGATCAGTACCTTTTCTCAGCAGCATTTCAACTTCTTTCCTCTGTGTCTCCTGGCATCTATTATCTCATCTCATCTCACTGGCAGTTCTCCAGCATCTCTACCCTGTTATTTCTGTTTCCAGTGTTTGCTGAGTCTGGTAGCCCCACCCACACTTCTTGTCTGCCTTTGGGCAATCAGCATTTTTATTAAACCAGTAGGTGAGACAATTTTTTTATGATATAACAACATAATCTCACTACATAAAAATCCTAAAATCAGAAAGCAGTCTTTTTTTTTTTTGATTTTTTTTTTCTTTATTTTGTATTTATCAAAAAAAAACAGTAAAAAGAATTTAAAATGCAGAAGAGTTAACAATAACTATACAGAGGATAAGAATCATAAGCATGGCTTATCAAGGGTAGAAACACAAATAAGATTGCTACACATATATTTTCTTTGTGTTCAGCTTTCCCTATATATCCTTATTCAAGGTCTCTTCC
>PVIH01021861.1:0-28609 GCA_004025045.1 Sigmodon hispidus | reverse complement strand
GGCAGACACCTGGGAATCCTCTAGAGATGATAGTGTCTCTCATGACTCTGCCTCAGAGGAGGAAGACAATCCCCTCTCAAATTCTGCCTCAGAGAACAAGAACCCTGATATCCCCTTACAGAGATATAAAAGTTTAAGCTTAAAAATCTTTGGAAAAATTGAAGCCTGCTGTTGCCAATTACTGCTCCCTTTAACATTGCTAGAGAACTGCAGCGAAAAATGGTTAATTCCTAATTATTGGAACCGCTTAGCGAGTGCTGCACTCTCAGGAGGAGATTGTATTGTGGAGGACTGAATTTATGGAAAATTGTAAAGATATGGCGCAGTGTAATGGAAGGAAGCGCTCCTCCAAACACAGGACCTGAAAAACCTTGTGTGGGAGGCCCTACAGTACTAATGAAGTGCAGGCCCGCTTCCCTCCCGGAGTGCAGGCTCAGATCCAGCAAGCAGGGCTGAGAGCGTGGCAGCGATTGCCTCCTAAAGGGTCTGCTACCACCTCCTTGGCAAAGATCAGGCAAGGTCCAGAAGAGCCCTAGAGTGACTTCATTAGCAGACTAAATGAAGCTGCGGAGCGGCTTTTCGGCAGAGGTGAAAACGTAAGTGCCTTCTTCAAGCACCTGACTTATGAAAATGCCATCTCGGCTTGCCTCACACGCAATGGACGTGACCATAGGAACCGCCCTTTGATGCACCGGTATTGGCACTTCACCTAAAACATGCTTTAATTGCAACAGCCTGGCCACTTTGCTAGGGATTGTCCCGCTCCCCACTCCAATGCGGCAGAGCACCCACCTCCTACCTCCCTTTGCCCTCGATGTCACAAAGGAAAACATTGGGCTTCAGAGTGCAGGTCCAAGACAGACGCTCAGGGCCAGCCTTTGCCACCCCGGCTGCAGGGAATCTCCCTGAGTGGCCAGCCTCAGACCCCTACTCAAAAGTCAAACCCTGGGGTTATCAGGTTTGTCCCCTCAGCAGCTCCAGCCACACTCAACCACTTCCTTCACAATACCAGCCAGTGCAGGACCTCTGTTGCACCTCCCGCACAGTATTGACCCTTGAGGAAGGCACCCAGGTGCTAGAGACTGGGGTCCACAGCCCTTTGCCTGCTGGAATGTCTGGCCTCATTCTGGGACTTCAAGTCACCCCTGGAGTTGTTGATAGTGACTTTATAGGAAATATTAAAATTCCTGCCTCAGTCAGTGTGGGTGTTTTAACTGTTCCGCCTGGAGAGAGACTAGCCCAGCTCCTCCTCCCTGCCCCCCAACATCTTAATGATAAATACTGCAGGAAGGATCGATCAGATGACCACCCCCTACCCCACCCACCACACCCCCACACCCCGGCTCTTCTGATCCCTATTGGGTCCAACAGATTTCGCTTGATCGACCCTCACTCAAACTTTCCCTAAAAACTTTTCTGGTATTCTGGACACTGGGGTGCAGATGCCACGGTCACCTCTGAGAGGGACTGCCCCCTTAACTGCCTCTCATAACCACCTTAAAGGGATTGGCCAGACTTCGAGCCCCAAGCTTAGTTCTCAGGTCCTGACCTGGACTATTGATGAGGAAGGTAACTCTGGTACAGTCATACCCTTTGTGGTCCCTGGCCTACCTGTGAATCTCTGGGGCTGAGCTACCCTCGAACAAATGAATGTCATTATGTGTAGCCCTAATGAAGTAGTTGCAAAGCAAACACTTAAACAATGATTTCTCCCTGGGAAAGGATTGGGGAGTAATTCCCAGGGTATAAAGGACCTGTTGTTTCTCAAAAGACAAATAAGTTAGAGTTGGGGGCCTACCTCTCCCTCGCTTTTTCCTAAATGGCCATTGATATTCCTGCACTCTATTTGGAGAAAATCACCTGGAAAACAGGTGATCCTGTGTGGGTTGATCAATGGCCTTTGACAGAAGAAAAAGCTATGGCAGCAATGCAGTTAGTGCAAGAACAGCTTGCTACAGGACACATAGAGCCCACCAATTCTCCTTGGAATACACCCATTTTTGTTAGTAAGAAAAAGTCTGGCAAGTGGCGACTGTTGCAGGATTTGAGAGCAATAAATAAAGTTATGCTTCCTATGGGGGCTCTTTAACCAGGCCTCCCTATTCCAGTGGCTACCCCTTCCCGGTAATTTAAGATTGTTATAGACCTTAAGGATTGTTTACCATTCCCCTGCACCCCGAGGACAAGCCTCACTTTGCATTCAGCGTCCCTTAAATAAATTTTCAAGAACCCATGCTCCGTTATCAGTGGAAGGTGTTGCCTCAGGGCACGGCCAACAGTCCCACCCTATGTCAGAGATTGGTGGCTCAGGCTCTTGACCCCATAAGAACAAAATGGCCCACTGTTTATATCCTCCATTACATGGAGGATGTTCTTTTGGCTGACATCTGTCAGGACCACCTTTTCAAGTGTCTCCAGGACTTAACTCGTAGCCTGGGGGGGGGGCTCCAAATAGCCCCTGAGAGAGTCCAGTTTACAGACCCTTTCATGGATTTAGAGCTTGAACTTTATCAACAGCATGTTTTGATACCGCAGATTCAGCTGAGCACTTCCCATCTGCATACTTTGAATGATTTTCAGAAGCTGTTAGGAGATGTTCAATGGCTCAGGCCATACCTTAAACTTCCCACCCATGAGTTGCTCCCCCTTAATGACATTCTAAAAGGGAATGTAGACCCTTCATCCCCCAGAGAGCTCACCCCCAAGGCCCAGGCTTCCCTCATCCTAATTAACAAGGTCATTCAGACCCAAACTGTCTTTCAGATTTCCTACTCCCAGACCCTGCTGTTTGTTATTTGTGCTACACCTCATGCACCCACAGGTGCTCTTTGGCAAAATTCCTCCCCGCACAATGTGAAAAGAGGGCACCCATTGCTCTGGGTTCATATGCCTGTCTCTTCCTCCAAAGTACTGGCCACCTACCCGTCCTTGGTGGCTCACCTTATTATTAAGGGAAGAGACATGAGCCGCCAGTATTTTGCCAAAGACCCCGATTCACTCGTTGTGCCCTATACTCAGGATCAACTTAATTGGTTGCTTCAAACTGATGATGACTGGCCTGTTGCTTGTTCCTCATTCCTGGGTACAATTGATAACCACTATCCTAGTAACTACTTGCTGCAATTTGCCAGAATACATCCCTTTGTATTTCCCAAAATGACAGCCTCAGAGCCCATAAAAAGGGCTCCCCTGGCTTTTACTGATGGCTGCACCCTGTGGAACTGTTGCTTATGTGATAGATGGGGTTGCTACCCCTCACCTCTCCCCATATACTTCCGCACAGCTGGTGGAACTTTATGCAGTTGTTAAAGTTTTTCAGTTACTTTCTTTCCAGCCTTTTAATCTCTATACTGATAGCGCCTATGTTGCTCATTCTGTTCCTCGCCTAGAGACTGCTGCTCTCACTGTGAGAGCAGAAACAGAACCAGGAGGCTTTTCTCTGGTGATTTGATCTGGTGATTTGGGATAAAGCAACTACGCAAGAAAATAAAATAAAAGACTTGCAAATTAGAAGGAAGTTAAGCTATCTGTATCCATAGAGGAGATGATTCTAAATATAAAACAGCTAATATATATAACAAGGAACTACAGGAAATAAGTGAGTTCAGGAAAGTTGTAGTTACATGATCAATATGAAAGTCAATGTTTCTATAGGTAGCAATGAGCAATCTTAAAATTACACTTATAGGATGATCAAAAAAATACTTATGAATGATTTTAATAAAAGTAGTACAAATTTTCCATGGGTGGTCCAAAAACAAACACATAGATCAATGGGTCAGAGTGAAGAACTCATACAAACCCCCTAACTAGAGGCTTTTTATTTTTTGACAAAGATGCCAAAAAATATACATTAGAGAAAAGAAAATCTCTTTAACAAATGGTAAAATTGGATAGCCAGATGTACAGGAATTAAACCAGATCGACATCGTCTACCCTAATGAAAATTAACCCCAAATATTGGATCAGAAACAGGGATACTTCTAGGGGAAAACTTAGGGGGAAGAGCTCAAAATGTAGATGGGAATGGGATGGTGAAGAAGTTCCTGAAGAGGACTCCAGCCTATCAGGAAATGCACCGACAAACAGGACTTCGAGACACTGACAAGCTTCTGCATAGCAAATGGAACAATTTGGAGTAGAAAGCCTATAAACCAGGAGAATACATTTGTTCACTATATGTTTGGCAGAAGAGCCATACCTCAGATATACAAAGAAGGCAAACAATGCAAAATCAAGTTCCCACTCAGAAATGAGCTACCCAGAGAAGCAATGAAAGAAGCAGGCGGTTCCCCAAAGATGAAATGCAAATGATCAATAAACACAAGAAAGCAAGACTTTGTCTCAAACTATCAATCAAACACTCATGTAGATCTAATAATTTAAAAGCAGAACAGACCCCAAATTTGGAGATTGGAAGCCATCATGATGAAGCGTCCTAAGTCTGCCCTCCCGCATCCCAGTGGCAGAAAGCATTGGAGGAGTGTTTACCCAGCTCTTCCTGACAGAAGCTCCCTGGAGGGTTGATGTACTTCATGGTGCTCACATCTAACTTCCAGTTGTGCTTTGTGCATTTAACAGACCTGGGGGGAGGGGTATGATCGTTAGCTGTATGACATAATGAAGACAGTTAGTGCTGATGAAGCGGGATGGCAGCTCCTGACAGGGTCACAAGAATACTGGAGGAAGGAAAGTCTATGAAGAGACGATACTGGGGAGCCAAGGAAATGCTGGCTAATCATCAAGCAATGTTTCTAAATGTGAAGATCAAGTCTAGGTCACACAATGATGTGTGTTAGAGACAACGGAATGGTCTTCAGGGTAAGTAACTCCTCTTGGCCAGGGAGCGAAGGGTCAACCTGAAATGGGGATGATCATACCCAGGCTCTAGAGGAATAAGGGAAGGAAGGCTGGCCAGTGGGAAAGCAATGGCTGTTCCAGATAAGCGAGGTGATGTGAAGAGCCCATGCTCCTGCACACAGCCCTTGTCCCCAAACTTCTTAAGAGTGTTCTCCTAAGAGTGAAGCGAGGTTCAATGAGAATGTGGTCATGCATGTGGATGACTTATGTCTCTGCAACCCTTCACCTCTAGTGTTCAACTACATTCAAATCCCCAAAAGATTTCTCTAGAGTTTATGGTTCAAGAGTGTGATAGCTGAATTAGATACACTATATTCACATAAATATGAATTTCAGACAAAATGAGTATATATTTTTTCTTTGATTTTTCAAGAAGGGTTTTCTCTGTGTAGCTCTGGCTATCCTGGAACTCTCTTTGTAGACCAAGCTAGAATCCACCTGCCTCTGTCTTCCAAGTGCTTGAATTAAAGGTGTGCACCACCATGCAAGGCTAAAAGTGAGCATATTTTCAAATGGATGCCTCCCATCATATTTACAGCATATACTAAAATTCAATTTTATCAGTAATTATTTAGGTGAGTGTTCTACATTTCTGCTTACTGGTTTAATTCCATTTCGGAATAATACTCAGACTATAGCCAACAGGAGACGCTTCAGAGGAAGTGCTGTGCAACTCTTGCTATGTGCTGAAACTAACTTCCTTCTTTCTTTTCTTTCTCCCTTCAATTTTATGGGGCAGAATCTCATGTAGACCAGGCTAGCCCTGACCTTACTATGTAGCTAAGGATGACCATAAACTCCTAATCTTTCTGCTTCCGCTAAATGTTTCGATTACAGATGTACTCCACCATGTGTACCTCACTATACTTGGTTCAGTTTTGTTTTCAGTCAGAATTTTATTCTGTAGCCCAAACTGGTCCCAGACAAACAGAAATCCTCCTGTCTTAGTCTTCCAGCTACTGGAATCACAAGCATGAGCTCCATATCCAGTTCCCTTTCATCCCCACAGAAAGTAAAGCTTCCTGACCTGGGGGTGCTCAGTCAGAAGTAGGGTACAAACTGTTTCTTTCCTTATCTTCATAATCTTCTGCTGATATTCAAGAAGCAAAAAAAAAAAAAAAAAAAAAAAAAAAATTCAAGAAATGTCTCCTACCAGAAACATAACCTTTTAAGGAAACTAAAAACATCTATTTTAGCTTGTAAGCATATCATGCTGGCATTTCTAAACTTGATTATATCCAGAATTTTAAAATGTCCATTATTGTCCAATCAGAAAGCACAGTTCATGGTTTGATTTATGGAGGACTGCTTTGTGTTTCTTCCTGTCTCAGGGACGAGTGAACAACACCCTGTAGATCAGGATGAGGCATTCCAAATGGGACTGTAGGGTACACCAGCGAGGCCAAGGGGAAAGCTGGCAGAGCCAAGTGCAGTTGGGTGGCAGCTTGGTGGGAGGAGGGTAGGAGAAGATGGGGGACTGGAGGAGGAGACAAGAGAAAAGGGGATATGGGTGGGGACGAGGAGGACTCCACTCCATACACAGAAGCTATGAAAGCATGTTAGACTCAAGGACATGAGAGAGACAGCTTCTAAGATCTGTTGACCATGGTTAACGTGTCAGGAAAAAAAACAAAACAAAACTGTCTAAATGGCAGATGGGAATGGACTATGCTCCTCTATACCCTAGGAAAGATGCTTTTCTAGGATTGGTAACTGCACACAGGGATCAAGTAAAAGAATGGGAGACAGAGGCAAACGGGAGCCATGACAGGCACGCAGGGTAATTGCTGAGCAATGAGCTCCACAAAGAACAGAGTGGAGGGTGCCCAGTCTCCCTGTGAAGGCAGCAAAGAGAACAGGTTTATGGGCTAGGGAATGGCTCAGTGGGTCAAGGGTTTGTCCTACAAGTGGGAGAACTTGTACTCCTGTATAAAGCTGGGAGTGACAGCATGCTCCTATAACCAGCACTGAGAAGATGCAGACAGGGAGATCCCTAGGGTTTATAGCCTGAGATAGCCTGATTGGAGACATCCAGGTTCATTCAGTGAGATACCCTCAAAAAAAGAAAGCATTTGTAATGTGATTTAAAAAAGAAACTTTCTGTCAACATCTGCCCCCCACCACCACCACACACACACAGGCTAATGGCAAAGTGCAACCAAGATCAACCACCTTAAGGCAAACGTAAGGCAAGCATGGCTGGTCTGTGGTGAGGAAGTCACCATATTTAGGTGAGTAAATTGAATGCAAAAACAATCAGTTCTTCCCAATAATCTGTGTATACAGACCACACAGGAAGTTCATGGCCCCACATAATGGTGAAAGTTTATTGGCTGTTGATTGTATGGTACACGTGATGTTCCTTTAAACACTTCTTGTAGGTTTTGAGTGAGTGGTTATTTGTTTCTATGTGTGGGAATGTGTACATGTACGTGTGCAAGCCAAAAGTCACTATCAGAAGTCACTCTCAATTTCTTCATTTCTTTCATTTTTTTTAAAGATTTTATTTATTTATTATATATACAGTGTGCTATCTGCATATATGCCTGCATGTCATTATAGATGGCTGTGAGACACCATGTGGTTGCTGGGAATTGAACTCAGGACCTCTCGAACAGCAGCCAGTGCTCCCAACCTCTGAGCCACTTCTCCAGCCCCTACTTCTTTCATTTTTAAAAATTATTATTAGTAAGTCTTACTAAAAAAATTCTTGCAAACAAATAATAAAGCATCACACACTAGAATTATCCAGACCTAAAGTGGGTACAATTTAACGAACTTATATATAATTAGAATTGATGTTAAGAATAGATCATGAAGTTTTTCATTTTTCAATATTGAATATACCTTATGCATTTACCCACTACTCAAAGCAAAACATCCATGACAGGATCAGAACTAGAATAACAGTGAGCTTTCTGTCCCCTTACACAGAATGCATCTATCACATGCAGTCCTTCCTCAATACTTCCATTTGAGACAGGGTTTCTCACTGATCCTGGAGCTCAGAGATTAAGCTAGACTGTGTGTCAGGGAAGCCCCAGGGATCCTGTCTCTGCCTCCCCAGAGGCTGGGATTGTAGGCATGTGACACCATAGTGCCCGGCTTTTTACAGAAACTCTATGGATTTGAACATAGGTCCTCATACTTCAACAGCAAACATTTTACCCTCTCAGCCTCAGACACAGTAGGTGATATTTTCATTTTACAAATGAGCAGACTGAGGCTGAAGAAGGTTAGAAACTCAAGCTTGTTCACAAGCTGGTGAAGGGTGAGGCGGGCAGACAGGAGGAACAGGCACACTGTAGCTCTTAGCTTTAACACCATCCTAAGTGGTTAGCAATATATAGGAAGACAGGAAATTCAAAGTCTCCCAATGACAGGAAAAACCTCTATCTACCTGACTGTTGCACAAATGTACCAGAGACGGAAGGAAATGAGATTCCCTCAGACAAAGAGCAACAAGCCACCTGGAATATTACCTACAGTTTCTGACTACAGGTGTGACAGTGATCAGCACTGGAAAGTCTAGAAATGTGCATGTAATAACATGGACTGTGAAACTGTATGTGTAAGCACACAAATCTATGGGTAGAGGTGGAATATTCTAGATTTGGAAATTGTCATCTGTACAATGATAAGGAAACATTCTTTGACAACTCAGCCCCCTCTAGCAAATGAACTATCTACACATGACCAGAGGAATCAGATCAACGTCACAAAGGAAGGAAAAGGCCCAAGCCCAGGGACTCAGCCCACACAGGCCAAGCCAGGCTGCAGAGCACTCTGGAGTCATGCTTCTGAACCCTGCACATACCCTGACACTCTAATACAGTTTCTCATGCCATGGTACCACCAACCATAAAATTACTTCCTTGTTACTTCGTAACTGTAACTTTACTACTGTATGAGTTGTAATGTAAATATCTGTATTTTCAGGTGACCCCTGTGAAAAAGTTGTTTGATCACCAAGGGGTCGTGATGCACAAGTTGAGAAGCAGCTAGTTCTGACAAAGCAGATGCCCAGGAATTCTCTTTAGTTGTGCCACATTGCTCCCCAAAGCCAAACAACTCTGGCCTAACATTGCTGCTGCCTGATGAGAGATGGTCTATATAGGTGGGAATAGCGGCTGGCAAAAGCATGGGCTCTTAGAAGAGAGAACCAGACTAATACTGTTTAGGAAGGGACAGCTGGGCTCTGCCTCTTTTGTAAGCAGGGTTCAGCTTACAAGAAAATTCCATCTGCTTTCCAGGTTTAAAAAGGGCTATCTGTCTCTTTGTCTATGTCTCTCTGGTGTGTGTGTGTGTGTGTGTGTGTGTGTGTGTGTGTGTGTGTGTGTGTGTGAGAGAGAGAGAGAGAGAGAGAGAGAGAGAGAGAGAGAGAGAGAGAATGGTAGCCTGGGAGAAGGAAACTGCTAGAAGATTTGAATCTCTGATGAACGAAATAGCACATATGTGTATGCCCACACTGGCAACCAAAACATTCCTATACATATATACATACTCTAGAAGCTAGGTTACAATAGCTAGGATTGTCAAACTAAATTAGAGTTCTTAGAAAGAGGGAAAAGAAAGGAAATCTAAGCAAAATATAATTTTGAAGTTGGGAGACTGTCCCAGTGAAATAAGGGAAAAATTTACTAGAAGCGGTTTGCTGACTGGGGCATTTAAAAATGTCTGGATGAGTGTGTTTCCTGTCAAATCTAACTGCAAGCAGGTCCCTGGTAAGAGAGCAAAGGACTCATGGTACCTTCCATCTAAATCCTCGATATCTTTCATGAACAGGCCTCCTTGGTGTTTGCAGAGATTCTTGCAAGCCTTTATGTGGTCCTTCTCCTTGTATAATATGTACTCTTTGCCGGTAGCCCTATTTCGAAAAAAATTGATTCCTTCCTTGAGGCTAGCAGTTTCAGTAGGTGACAGAGACAGCAGAGTCTCGGTTGTCTGTCTCCTGCAGGGAAAGATAGCATTAGGAGGAGCATTAGTGGTGCTGGGTTCAAAAGAATAAACATTCTGAACTGACAGCTCAAAATTTCACCCCCTCCACACATAACCCATGATCCGTGGCCCCCCACAGTGCCCTTTCTCCACCCTTTAAATCCATGTACATGTGCATTCTCCTCTCCTACAGAACTCAGCCTTCCCTCACTTGCCTGTCCATCCTCTGCCAGCTCCTGGGTATTTCGAAGCAATCGCTTGCAAGGGTTCTTTACTTCTGAGGCTCTCTTGTGCTCACAAGGAAGGTGAAGATAGCGTTAGACTGCCTGGAGAGAGAATGTTTACCCAAATTTACTATTTCCGTTGATAGTATTTCCTCTCTCCACCCCCAGCTCTTTTAAATGCCTGGGTCTTCAGTTCAGCTTACCCTGGTTTCCCTTTTTCATCTGGACATCCCTCAGCCTCAGAGGGAGTTGAGGTTCTTCAGAATCGTAATCAGCCTATCAGCCTGTAAGAACTTCCTCCCTTCTTGGCCACGCCTCCTGGATCCATCCAGGACTGCTCTGCAAATCCCATCCCACAGCACCTGCTCTGCTCCCTTTCCATGGGTCCGCTTGGAAAGTCCTGCCTAGTTTTCTCCTTAGCCGCTTAGCTCACCACCTTTCCAGTGCTGTCTTCATGCCTTAGCTATTTAACAAATTAACTTTCTCAGGAACGAAATTTAAATGGTTTACAGAAAACTTGAGCAGCAAATGAGGTATTAAAATACTTTGTTTTACTTCACCCCAGTTTCTGGACAGGCTCTCTCTACTGGCAACTTTGAACAATAACAAACTCGAAGTTCTGTGAAAAAGTTTTTCAAAAATCCACCTTTTTGCTTATCTGTGGTACAAAAACCTGGCTGTATGTGGTTTACTTGTATCTTTTACTTCAAACTTAAAGGGGCCCAAATTATCTCCTCTCTTCATGTTGCCTTTAACAATGAGCTCAAGTGTATGTGGGGATGATTTCACTTTCAGTTTGTAAATGTCTCAAACCAGAAGGTAGAAATAATTGTGGAGGAGAGTGGCAAGGTCAGGAACTCAAGGTATTTCCAGTTCTAAACAGAGGAAGGCACAGCTCCAGGACAGAGAGGTGTCTTACATCAGAGCCACTCACTGTCACTACTGTCCTATACTCCCCCTTGATCTGTCCGTAGCAGATGTGGCATTATTCCAAGATGTGTTTTAAGTGAATATGGTAGGGAGGAATCCATTTCAAACCTTGTGAATTTTTTACTGCCTTCTTACAGTGTAAACAGCTACCACCTACTTAAAAGCAAACGCAGGGACGCCTCTAGCGGGTACACATGCCCACAGAAACCATCTCTAGATGCTTTGATGTTCAGATTACTTGACTGAGTGGATCACAAGATCCCCACCTTGTGTTAGAGTCCCAGCTGTGTCACCCACTGAAGGAAGCACGTGCAATTAACTGCACCTCTTCCTAGCGTCACATGCAGCCACATTGGAGACAACACAGAGGAGAAAGAAAATTGATGCTTCAATGTGCAAGCTTGTTTGTGAGACAGGGTTTCACAGAACCCATTCTGGTCTCAAACTCACTATGTAGGCAATCTGCCTTCACCTCCCAAGTGATGGGTTTACAGATGTTTCTATCATGTGTAACAACACCTCCAGCTCTATGTATGCTTTTCAGTATTTAATTTTACCCTAAGTGTTTTAAAAGCTATTCATTACTTCATAAAATCAGAAAAACAAAATTATTGTAACTTATACTTTGGGCACAAATATTTACACCAAGTTTTAAAAATATGCTTTTGATGCTTATATGTTTTCAAATAGTTTATTATTCTTTAAAAGTGACCATTAGGGGCTGGAGAGATGCCTCAGTGATTAAGAGCTCCAGCTGCCCTTATGGACTACCCAGGTTCAATTCCCAGCACCCACACAATAGCAGAAAACAATCTATAACTCTAGTCCTAGGCCCTGGTGCTCAGGGCCCAAGGCAAGGCACTATTTACAAAACAAATAGATTTTTAAAGACTATTTATAAGAGACAGGAATGCAGCTCAGTTAGCACAGTGTTTGCCCTACATAAAAAAACCCTGGGTTTGAGTCCCAGCACCCAATGACTGGGCACGGTAGGGCATACCAGAGACAAAAGAGTCAGAATTTGAAGAGCATCCTCATCTATATAGCAGATCAAGGCCAGTCTGAGCTACAGGAATCCCTGTCAATAATAATAATAATAATAATAATAATAATAATTAAAATAATCATAACAGATATACATAAAGATGTATAAAGAAATATATCTGTCTTAATGGCTTAAAACATCCTGAGTTCTTGTTATTTTGTCTGTCCTAGAGTTTTTGACGGGATGTATTTTACTTGCTTCTCACTAACTGTTAAGTTCTATGTATGTGTATGTTTACTTTAAAAGAAGTCTTTATGTAGCTATGAGTGGCCTTCAACTTGTCCTGTAGACAAGGCTGTGTAGGCCCCTGTTCTGACCTTTACCTGCACTCTGAGCCTTGAAGGACACAGCCTGTGGATAGTTGCATATCCTGTGTCTCCCATTGTCCCATATTATTTTGGCTTTCCTGCCTGTGGGGGATGGTTCAGGAAGCTGGGCTTTTTTCTAAAGTCAGTAATCTCCAGCCCTCTGGGGAACTCCCACTGTGCTTCCCACCAAAGGTAGCCCCATATTTAAGCTGAGATGGTAATTCAATAAAGTGGCATTCTCCTTAAATGAATGACTGGTGTATTTCTGTGTCCTTTTCAATCCGAAGGCCTGAGCCTGGGTCACCTGGCAGGATGCTATAGATGGAGGCCCATATTGAGATCAGATATTGGGGAAGAATCTGACGGATCATCCTGGAGTTTAGGATGGATTGAAGCAACCTCCAGACCTTCGCCTGACTTCCAGTGAGTTCAGGAATGAGGGATTTTCTGAGTGGTCACCCTGGGAATGCTGGCCAGCTGATAAGATAAGGTTGAGGGTAGATTGAACATTTTGAAGTCTGGGTGCCAGTAATTTAGTGCGGGTTTTAAGCAAGCAGCTAGTTACATTTTCAAAAAATAAATAAATAAATAATTAAAATAAAAAAGGGCATGGTTATTAAGACACAGACTGCACAGCTTTTTTTTTTTTTTTTTTTTTTTTTTTTTTTTTTTTTTAAAGATTATACTGGAGGTTGAGGAGGAGAATCAAGCAAAGAAAAAAGAAAAAGAGTTTTGGTTATCCCTTAGGGGGCTGGGATTGCACAGTTGGTGCTTAGTAAAAGATGCGCTTTCGAGCGCTGGTGTGTAGGTGAAAGAGGAGCTTGAGGAGCTACCGAGGACCTCTGAGGAGATTCTGGATGAGGAGTCTGCACAATCTATAAGGGACTTAGAGTAGGAAGTAATTTTTCTGAACATTGGCTTCTTTGGTCTTTGCAATGCCTCTGCCTTACAAGATGTGGGGGTAAGTATGTAGCTTGCAGTTTTTGACCTGAGCTGAAACTGAAGGACGTTCAGGTCCACTTAACCTCTGGGTCTGGATTGTATGCTTCAGGCAATGTTTACTGACAGAGAATGCTGGCTGTTCAGGGTTTTGTTCTTGGAAAAAAGCTTGCCCCAGCCAGTAGCAGGGAAGCATGTGGTTCGGGTGGGTTTCTGGCAAGAGGAGACTATTTGAAAAAATTTTCTTGGTGTCTCAAAGCCACAGGTGTGTGTGTATGTATGTGTGCAGTCTGCTGTCCTGTTCCCCATCCCCCCTCCCCCCCCACCCCCTGCTGATACTGGCAAGGTAAGGGTGTGCTAAGGGGGCTCCAAGGAGCAGGTGCTACCGAAGGTGGGAGCCCAATCAGCAGCTCATGCTCATGCCTTTTAATGCAAATTTTGCTCTCAGCCTTTGATGCTGATTGTTTTTTCCTTGGAGTCTGGCCCTGCTGGAGTTTTTTGGGCGGACAGGACCTATTCTTTGGGTGCATGCTGCCCTGCTAAAGTTGTACTGTCTTATTTCTTGGCTGTATTAAATGTAACTCAGAAAGGATTTAAGCTAAGCTTACAGACGTTTGGTATTTCACTGCATAAAGTTATTACATCTTATACTAATGAAGAGCTGCAGAAGGTACAAGCCACCAATTCAGAATGGATGAAGTCTTTTGTCCTTGAGAACCTTTCATTTAACCTGTGCCCTGGGCAGCCACAGTTCTTAGCATAGGAAAGAGAGCGAGATCCCAGGCTACCTAGCAGGTTCCAGAGTGGCATGGACCCAGGATATTTAGCATATTCATGACAGACATAAAAGGCCAAGGATGATAAAAGCCATTGCTTACATGGGAGTCCCAAAAAAATTAAAACACATAAAGGTTTTGCCAAATTTTCTGCTGATTTTGTCATTTTCCATAAGACTGAGTTTCCTTATAATCCTCAGGGCCAGCCCGTTGTGAAGTGCTCTGTTGCACTCCAAAGTCTTTTTTAAAACAAAAAAGAGGGAGTATGCTGCCTCTCCCAAGGATCATTTGTCCTTCATTCTTTTTATTTTAAATTATTTAACTGTGGATTCTCAGTCACGTACTGCAGCTGATAGGCACTGGAGGCCCAGCAATGTGACCTAACTTCAGGTCAAACAGATAAACCTGGCAAATGGTACTTGGCATGGACCAGACCCAGTTCTGGTGTGGGGGAGAGGGTCTGTTTGTGTTTTTCCACAGAATGTAGACAACCCTGTTTGGGTGACTGAAAGGCTAATCTGCACTGTAGACACTCCTGGACAGCAGTCTTCTGGGACCAAATCAAGAGATGTTGGTAAAGAATCTCCCTTGGGCTGGAGAGATGGCTCAGAGGTTAAGAGCACCGACAGTTCTTCCAGAGGTCCCGAATTCAATTTCCAGCAACCACATGGTGGCTCACAACCATCTATCTTGAGATCTGGTGTCCTCTTCTGGCACACAGGCATAGTGGAGGCAGAATGTTGTATACATAATAAATAAATCTTTAAAAAAATAAAGAAAGAAAGAATTCCCCCCTTGCTGGTGCCAGTGGGGCTGAATAACTCTGTCTGGCCCCTTCTGTCCATTAATTATTTCATGAGGAAGCCTGCTATTCTGGCTGATTTGTCTGAGGCTATGTGTGGAATCTTACTGGGATTCCTATTTTTTTTTTTTTTTTTTTGAAATTCAGAGTGGATGTAAGAGAAGGACTGAGGACTTTGAAATTTAGACCCTGTCCAGAGGCAAGCAGATTCCAGCACCTGGACCACCCGTCCAGAGAGTCACTCTGTGGGACAAGGGTCAATTCCTAGAGTCTAATCTCAGACTCTACCTAGCAGACAGGACTAGGGTTTGGCTGTGAGGAGCTCCTCCAGCCACACCTAAAAGAGCACAGCTGGGCCCCACCTCCAGGGTGAACTGCAGCACCACAGAAGGACTGAGGCTTTGAAATTCAGACCCCTGACCAGAGTAGAGTCAGAGATCAAGCAGACCACTTGCTCAGAGGAGACAGGAGACACACAAGTCCTCTTGCCGCAACTGACTAGGAGCTGCCTAATCGTGAACCACTGAAGCCATGGGCAGACGCCAGTGCAAAAATACATATAACAATATAAAGAACAAGGCAACACCAGAAGAAACTGGTGGTTCTACAACTACAAGACCTGAACAGAGCAATGAAGAGGAAACAACACCAAAAGCACCTTTATGAAGATTATTGAAGACTTCAAAGAAGATATAAAAATTCCCTTAAAGAAATAGAAGAAAATACAAACAAAAAATTGGAAGAGATGAACAAATCCTTGAAAGAAAACCAAGAAAAGGTAAACCAAAAAAATGAAAAAAACATTCCAGGAACTAAAAATGAAATAGAAGCAATAAAAAAGGCATAAAATGAGGCATAGATAGAAATAGAAAATCTGAAGAAAAGAGCTGGAACTACAGATCCAAGCATAACCAACAGAATACAAGAAATGGAAGAGAGAATCTCTGGAGTGGAAGAGTCAGTAGCGGAGATGGATATATCAGTCAAAGAAAATACTAAAACCAAAAAAGCCATAACACAAAATGTTCAGGATCTGGGACACTATGAAAAGACCTAACCTGAGAATAATAGGAATAGAAGAAGGAGAAGAATACCAGCTCAAAGGCACAGATAATGTATTCAATAAAATCATAGAAGAAAACTTTCCTAAGTTAAAGAAGGAAATGCCTATAAAGATACAAGAAGCTTACAGAACACGAAATAGATATGACCTCCCAAAAAAAAGTCTGCTTGCCACATAATAATCAAGCCACAAAACATACAGAATAAAGAAAAACTTTTAAGAGCTGCAAAAGAAAAGGGTCAACTTAATTATAAAGGCAGACCCATCAGAATAACTCCTGCCTATTCTATGGAAATGATGAAAGCTAGAAGGACTTGGTCAGAAGTTATACAGACGTTAAAAGAGCATGGCTGCCAACCTAGAATACTATACCCAGCAAAATTATCACTCACCATAGATGGAGTAAACAAGATATTTCATGACAAAGTCAGACTGAAACAATACCTATTTACCAATCCGGCCCTCCAGAAAGCATTAGAGGGAAAACTCCAACCTAAGGGCCCCAGATAGACCCATGAAACCACAGACATTCAATAATCCCACATAAGAAAAGCCCAGAGAAAGGAAATACATAGAAGCTACTACCAAAAATAGCAGGAAACATCAATCAGTGGTCACTAATATCCCTTAATATCAATGGACTCAACTTACCTATAGAAAGACACATACTACTAACAAGATGGATACAAAAACAGAAGCCATCCATCCTTTTGCTGCGTACAAGAAACATACCTCAACCACAAAGACAGACACAAGCTCAGAGTAAAGGGTTGGGAAAAGATTTTCCAATCAAATGTCCCTAAGAAACAAGTTGAAGTTGCCATCCTAATATCTAACAAAGTAGACTTTAAGCTAAAAGCAATTAAAAGAGAACAAGATGGACATTACTTATTCATCACAGGACAAATTGGTCAAGAGATTTCAATCCTGAATATTTAGGCCCCTAATGTAAGGGCTCCTGTCTATGTTAAAGAAACACTGCTAAAGCTCAAATCCCACATCAATTCTCACACCCTAATAGTGGGAGACTTCAATGCCCCACTTTCACCCCTGGATAGGTCAATGAGACAGAGACTCAACAGAGAAATAAGGAGTCTAACAGAGGTTATGATGCAAATGAATTTAATAAATATTTACAAAAGCTTCCACCAATATTCAAAGGAATATACATATTTTGCAGCACTACATGGAACTATCTCTAAAATTGACTATGTAATTGGCCATAAAGCAAATATGAATAGATACCAAAAAAAATGGAAATAATCCCTTGTATCATATTGGACCTCCAGGGCCTAAAGTTAGAGTTCAACAACATCAAAAATCACAGAAAGCCTACCAACTCATGGAAACTAAACATAACTCAGCTGAACCACCTCTGGGTCAAGGAAGAAATAAGAAAGAAATCATGGTCTTTCTAGAATTTAATAAAAATGAATCCACAATGTACCCAAACTTGTGGGACACAATGAAAGCAGTCTTAAGAGGAAAATTCATAGCACTAGATGCCTATATGAAAAGCCTAGAGAAATCCCACACTAGAGAACTAACAGCGCAGCTGAAAGCCTTAGAACCATTAGAAGCAAACTCACCTAGAAGGAGTAGACGGTAGGAAATAATCAAACATAGAGCTAAAATCAATACAATTGAACAAAAAGAACAATACAAAGAAACAATGAATCAAAGAGTTTGTTCTTTGAGAAAGCCAACAAGATATATAAGCCCTTATCTAAACTAATCAAAAAGCAGAGAGTATCCAAATCAACAAAATCAGAAATGAAAAGGGGGACATAACAACAGACCCCCAGGAAATCCAGAGAATTATTGGGTCATACTTTGAAAATCTATATTCCACAAAAATAAAAAAACCAAGAAGAAATGGACAGCTTTTTGGACAGGTACCATTTACTAAAATTAACTGAAGACTAGATTAATTACTTAAACAGACCTATAACCCTAATGAAAATTGAAGCTGTCATTAAAAGCCTCCCAAGTAAAAAAAGCCCAGGTCCAAATGGTTGCAGTGCAGAATTCTACCAGACATTCAAAGAAGAATTACTACCATTACTCCTCAAACTATTTCACACAGTAGAAACTGAAGGAATATTGCCAAATTCCTTTTTTTTTTTTTTTTTTTTTTTTAAAACTTTATTTTATTTATTTATTTATTTGCCTTGGTGTTTGCGTGGAACTGGAACTACAGACAGTTGTTAGCTGCCATGTGGGTGCTGGGAATCGAACCCGGGTCCTCTGGAAGAGCAGAGGGTGCTCTTAACCGCTGAGCCATCTCTCCAGCCCCGCCAAATTCCTTTTATGAGGCCACAATTACCCTAATACTCAAGCCACTCAAAGACACAACAAAGAAGGAGAATTACAGACCAATTTCCCTCATGAATATTGATGCTAAAATTCTCAATAAAATTTGGCAAACCGTATACAACAATATATAAAAACTATCATCCACTATGATCAAGTAGGCTTCATCCCAGAAATGTAGGGATGGTTCAACATACAAAAAACTGTAAATGTCATCCATCATATAAACCAGGATATGAAGGAAAAAAACCACATGATCATATCCTTAGATGCTGAAAAAGCCTTTGACAAAATCCAACATTCCTTTACAATAAATGCCCTGGAGAGATCAGGAATACAGGGAAAATATCTCAACATAATAAAGGTGATTTATAAGAAGCCGACAGCCAACATCAAACTTAATGGAGAAAAACTCAAAGCAATCCCACTAAAATGAGGAACTAAACAAGGACGTCCTCTTTCCCCTTATCTATTCAATATAGTTGTTGAAGTTTTAGCTAAAGCAATAAGAGAATGAAAGGAGATTAAGGGGATACAAATTGGAAAAGAAGAAGTGAAACTATCTCTATTTGCAGATGATATGATTGTATACATAAGTGACCCACAAGATTCTACCAGGGAACTTCTACAGCTGATAAACACCTTCAGCAACATAGTAGGATACAAGATTAACTCAAAGAAATCAGTAGCCCTTCTATACACTAAAGATAGAAGGGTTGAAAAAGAAATAAGGGAAACATCACCCTTTATAATAGCTGCAAATAGCATTAAATACCTTGGAGTAACTATCACCAAAGAAGTAACAGATCTATTTGACAAAAATTTTAAATCATTGAAGAAAGAAATTGAAGAAGATACCAGAAAATGGAAAGATCTCCAATGTTCCTGGATAGGTAGGATCAACATAGTAAAAATGGCAATTCTACGAAAAGCAATCTACAGATTCAATGCACTTCCCATCAAAATCTCAACACAATATTTTACAACCCTTGAAAGAACAATACTCACCTTCATTTGGAATAGCAGAAAAGCCAGGATTGCCAAAACAATTTTGCTCTATAAAAGAACCTCAGGAGGCATCACCATCCCCAACTTTAAGTTATACAGTAATAAAAACAGCCTGGTACTGGCATAAAAACAGGCTTGTGGATCAATAGAATCAAATTGAGCATCAGTACATTAACCCCAAAACCTATGAACACCTGATCTTCAACAAAGAGGCCCAAAATATTCAATGGAAAAAAGATAGTATCTTTAACAAATGGTGTTAGCATAGCTGGTTGGTAGTGTGTAGAAAAATGCAAATAGATCCAAGTCTGTCATCCTGCACAAAACTCAAATCCAAGTGGATCAAAGACCTCAACATAAACCCAGCCACTCTGAACTTGATAGAAAAGAAAGTGGGAAATACCCTCTAACAAATTGGCACAGGCGGCCACTTCCTAAATATAACGCCAGTGGCATAGACACTAAGAACAACAATCAATAAGTGGGACTTCCTGAAACTGGAGAAGCTTCTGTAAAGCCAAGGAGACTGTCAATAGGACAAAACAACAGCCTACAGAATGGGAAAAGATTTTCACCAACCCTACAAGTAATAGAGGACTAATCTCTAAAATATATAGAGAACTCAAGAAACTAGAGCCCAAAACCTTGAATAACCCAATCAAAAAATGGGGTTCAGAACTAAAAAGGGAATTTTCAGCAGAAGATTATGAATGGCTGAAAGGCACTTGAAAAAGTGCTGAACTTCTTTAGTCATCAGATGTCAGGGCCCAAGACCTTGGCTTGAGCCTCTAGGCCTCTAACTAAAGGCTACTATGGGAACTTACTGAGAAACCAACCACTGAGCCAGCACGATGCTCTTCCAAGTAGAATAGACATTCTCCCAAGTAAAACAGATGTTCTCCCAGGTAGAATGGATATTCTCCCGAAGTAAAATAGATGTCCTGGTTTGCTTAACAGTAGCAGAGAAGTAACTCTAAGGAATAGAATAACAGGAACTTTCTATGGCTAAGTTACTTAGCAGCCCTCCCCTAAAACAAGACCAGTCACCTTTTTACCTTGCCAATACCCTGCTTCCCCTGGCCAGCTTCCTACAAGTGTTTGAAGACTGCCCCCTCCCCATATTCTGCTTTAGGACTATATAAGCATGGATGAAATTGGAATAAAACCGCAACTCAAACAGGCTCCCATTTGTCCTGCTGCCTTCTTTGTGTCTCCTTCCCTTCATTCTCTCTCGTAGGTGGTCTCCCCTGTTGATGCTCCAGGGTGGGGCAATCAGAGAAATGCAAATCAAAACAACTTTGAGATACCACCTTACATCTGTCAGACTAAGATAAAAGACACAGATGACAGCCTATGCTGGAGAGAGTACAGAGCAAGGGAAACACTCCTCCATCTTTGGTGGGAGTGTAAACTTGTTCAACCACTTTGGAAGGCAGTATGGCGGTTTCTCAGAAAACTAGGAATCAATCTCCTCAAGGATCCAGCAATACCACTTCTGGGTGTATACCCTAAAGATGCACATTCACACTCCAAAGGCATTAGCTCAACTATGTTCATGGCAGCATTATTCGTAATAGCAAGAACCTGGAAACAACCTAGATGCCCCTCAACTGAAGAATGGATTAACAAACTGTGGTACATCTACACAATGGAATACTACTCAGCAGTAAGAAAAAATGATACCCTAAAATTTTCAGGCAAATGGATGGATTTGGAGAATATCCTCCTGAGCGAGGTATCACAAACCCAGAAAGATAAGCAGGGGATGAACTCACTCATTAGTAGACTCTGAACAAAAAAGCAAAAAGGAAAGCATGTCCAAGCTGCAAACCACAACCACTGAACAGTTTGGAATGTGAAACACCTTGGACTGGCACCTTAGATTCCACTCCCTCCAGAGGAACACCTGACTCAGTCTTGATGTTGGGGTGAGGAAACTGGATCTACCAGAAGTGAATGTCGAACTAAGCCATATTGGGACCTTGGGACCTCCTGCCCTTGCTGGGGAGGAGATGGGGAGATGTGGAGAAGAGAGAGTAACTGTAGGGGTTAGGAGGGGGAAGGGAGTGAAAGACCCCAACCTCAAAATTTCCACAAAGCCAATCAGCTGGAAGTCATCCTGCAGGCAAAACCTCAGTATATCAGGGAACTGACAGTCAGGAATCATTTGGCCAATTAGCAGGGAGTCATCCTGAGGGCAAAGCCTCAGTATATCAGTTAAGGTTTCTTAAAAAGATAAGGAAGGCCATGGGAGGGTGAAGAGACCGGGAGTGTCTAATCTTAACACAAACCAGATGTTCGGGGGCTGGAGAGATGGCTCAGCGGTTAAGAGCACCCTCTGCTCTTCCAGAGGACCTGGGTTCGATTCCCAGCACCCACATGGCAGCTAACAACTGTCTGTAGTTCCAGTTCCAGGCAAACATCAAGGCAAATAAATAAATAAATAAAGTTTAAAAAAAAAAAAAAAAAAAAAAAAAAACCAGATGTTCACAGCACCTCCAGGATCAAAAACTTTACAACCTTGCCCCAAAGTTGAACCTTACCACATCACCCCTCAGCAGAATTTTATATGTAGTTCAAAGTAGCATGAGATAAGATATATGTCTTTATGTTTAAGCTGATAGGCTCTCACTGTATTAAAAAGAGAGAGTGTTCTTTGTACGTGTGCTCAGTTAGCTGAGGCTGCTGATCGCCCACAGGTGCCTGTGTATTAAAATTACCTTGTGTCATTTACAGCCTGGGACTTGTGCATGAGTTCTTGGGGCTGGAGTCCCTGAGGATCTTTCAGGAGCTTGAACAAAGATATACACAGATAGAAAATGTGACTTTATTCATTAAAAAAAAACATGTTAATTTAAAAAAGCAACCATGAAACTGTAAGAATCCCCAAATTAAACACCTTCCTTTGAAGAGTTAAAAAAATAAATAAATAAAGCCTTTGAGTCACTCTTAAAAAAAAAAAAAGAAGCATTGCCCCATTTATTGCTCAGTTTTCTACAATGTCACAAATACTTTGGTGGTGGGCCTTTGTGAGGCATGGGTGTCCTCAATGTTAACTCTAGTACAAGAGCTTTTCCTTGGCTCCCCCAATCAGCTAATGCTTTGAGTGGAGTTTGCCCATACTGTGGGCTATTTGTTCTGAGCAGTTTCTTGGATGCTTACATCATCTATAAATACCTTTAGTGCTGGGGTCCTTGGCCTCCATTGCAGTTTTAATGGAACTGCCAGATTGGAATGACTCTGATTATCTTGATACTTCTTTATAAATGATTTTTCTAATGTGTCTGGAGTTTTGAATTGTTTCTAAGCAGGAATGTCACCTGAAGAGCTGCTGGGGACCTGACAGAATGGCCATGGTGGTTCATGTTCCTGTCCCATTGCCAGAGAATGTCTCTCAGCTCATCTCACATCGACCCAAGAGGGATTTGAGGATTTTTGCAGCAGCTGCTGCAGGCTTTACCCTGAATTGTACTGCCAAGGTGGCAAGCACAGTGGATATCCTACCTGGGCAGGTTTGAAATGCCCTGACTACTTAGAACAAACTTAACACTTAATGTTCTTGTGTAAATCCCAGGCTCAGGTTAATTTTGCCCTATTGCAAGTGTTCTTTTATCTGGCACAAGAGAAGTATGATGTTCAGATTTGGCTGATCATGGCCAATAATGACTAGTGAGCCAATGACGGGTAAGAATTTGGGAGATGGATTCAACCTAAGACTGGATATGTGTTTCTGACCTGAGCACAATCCCATGATGGGTAAGAGGTTGTCTGACATCCGGGCCACGTAAGACAGGCATAGTCATTTTATTATTGAAAGAGGTGACTTGCAGGCCCCTGCTCTGACCTTTACCTACACTCTGAGTCTTGAATCACATAGCCTGCAGGTTGCTACTTGCATATCCTGTGTGTCTCCATTGTCCCATATTGTTTTGGCCTTTCCTGCCTGTGGAGGATGGTTTAGGAAGCTGAGCTTTTTATCTAAAGTCAGTAATCTCTAGCCCCCTGGGGAATTCCCACTGTGCTTCCGCAAAAGGTAGTCCCATATTTATGCTGAGATGGTAATTCAATAAAGTGGCATTCTCCTTGAGAATGAGCCTGAGCCTGAGTCACCCTAAGTAGTGGCAGGATGCTACAAGGCTGGGCTGATACCCACAGACATCTGCTTGCTTCTGTATCTTAAGTGTTGGGATTTAAGGTGTAGACCAACATGTATAGTAGAAAGCAGGAAATATCCCTTAACCTAGAAGTGTGGCCTTTGGACTTTGAGACCTCAGTGTACACGGAATGGTCAGGTCAGTTTAGGACCAGGTGCACTTTGGCTCTCTTCCTGTTTGCTCTCTCTGCTCTTGAAGAGAGGGCCAGACCACTTCCATCGAATAGACCAATCCAGCTTTCCAGGAATCACATAATTGTCCAACCTCTTGTATCAGTGAATGTTTTCCTACAAACTCCTCAATAAATATCAACCTTTTAATCAGATGCTAATTATTAATAACAACTACAACCATGTTAGGCTGCTCTGACTTTTTAAAGATATGCTCTCACTATGTATCCCTCTGATTCAGTCTCGAGTCTCCTTACAGGTGTGCACCACAACATCTCTGCTTCTTTGTTTGCTTATTTGTTTTGCAATGCTGTGGCTCAAATCTTTGCACTTAGAAATGCTAGGCAAGCATTCCACCTGTGAGCTACATCTTTATTTATTGATTGACTGATTATTAATTATGACCTACACTATGAACTAACTGTAATTTATCTTCATAAGCAGTCCATGCATCTCATCTGCTAGATTTCTGTCTGCTAGAAATTCCCTACCCTAAGAGAAGAACCAATGAACTCTTTAGAAGCCTTTAGGAGAAGTAGCTGTTATGAGAGTGTATGCCTAGGACTGTGAATGAGGGGTATAGGATCCCAGCCTGGGTGAGAGCCATGGCTCCATGCATACATGTCTGATGGGCAGAGCTTGCTCCATGAGGATACCATCATGCCTGGCCCAGTCAGAAGCCTCTTGACTGCTGTTCTGTTCCCTGTAGGGATGACTCAGACAAGGTGGAGTAAAAGTCAAGGATGCACAACATGCCTGGTACCTGGTAAGCAACACCCTTAGGTGCAGCTGCAGCCACAGCTCTATCAGGAGACAGCAGCAGTGGTGAAGGTCTCAGCTGAAACCTTCTGGCCACCTTAGAACAGGACCTGGACAGCAGAGGGGTCACCTTAGTTACTGTGTGTGGAGCTATATTATATACTTAATAAAACCTGAATATTAGGGGAGAAAGCATACAGTCAAATCCTAGCCAGACAGCTCAGGAAATTCTTGATCCTTGAGTACAAGGATGAACAGCTGAGAGTTCATAGTTTCTTTTTTTCTATAGAAATAAAAAGAAAACCCCTTCTTCAAAGTAGCATATCTTTGGATTTCAATTTTAATGTCAACTCATTTACCAAATATATAGGTTAGATTAATGCATCAGCATTTATATTCAAATGGCTTTTAGTAGCTTTTACTACTTCCTTTATAGTAAAAAAACTTAAACACAAAATAATAACATACAGTATCCAGATACTCTTTGTATTTTCTACTTTTACGTGGCTTATTACTATTTTTTGTACTCTTTCTCCTTTTTTAAATATTTATTTTTATTTTATGTGAATTGGTGTTTTGCCTGCATGTATAACTGTGTAAGGGTGTCAGATCTTGTAATTAAAGACAGTTGTTAGCTGCCTTGTGGATGCTGGGAATTGAACTCAGGTCCTCCAGAAGAACAGTCAATGCTCTTAAATGCTGAGCCATCTCTCTAACCCTTTTTTTTTTTTTTTTAAGGACTCTCTATACTTTTCCTTTTGTATATTCTCTCTCAAGCCTAGTATATTTTAAACATACCCTAAATCATTTACAGGTTTTTTAAAAAAATCTATCTTTACTGTAATCTCTTATATCTTATCTTTTCTGTTTCTGACCATTCCTTTGCTTGCTAAAGTGGCTGACCCACCTAGCTCTATTTCTTTCTGTTTCTACACACTTTTAATCCGCCAAGGTTGGGTTTAAGGATTAAAGGCTTCACTAGGGTGGCTGACTCCACCCAGCTCCCTTTATTACTTTGTGTTTCTGCTCATGCCTTTAATCCTCCACCCAGTTTCCTCTTTCTGTTTCTGACCACACCCTTAATCTGGGTGTGGTGATAAGGATTAAAGGCATCACTAGGGTGGCTGCCTGGTTCCACTCAGCTCCTAGTCTAACAGAAGTTTAGCTTTTTAGCTAATTATCAGACACTCTGGGGGATTTTAGGGTTCATATAATCACCAAGTAAAGCACAGCCATCTGCTGCTCATTAATTTCATTTAAGTATTTGGCAGTAAAACCTCTTAAAAGATCCACAAGTGTATTGCCTCTAAGGCTGAATCAGGAAACTCACAGTTAAAAAATCTCATCTCTGCTTGCCTCCAGCAAACAGAGCTGATCCAAGAAAATGCTGCTGCTACTAAGAATCAACCTTTGACTCTGTTTCCTTTTGCCTGTGAGAACAGAAACCTTAAATCCACCATAAGCAGCTTGTTTCTTTTTTCTTTTTTTTTTTTTTTTTTTTTTTTTTTTTTTTTTTTTTTTTTTTTTTTTTTTTTTTTTTTTTTTTTTTTTTTTTTTTTTTTTTTTTTTTTTTTTTTTTTTTAAACTTTATTTATTTATTTATTTATTTATTTATTTATTTATTTGCCTTGGTGTTTGCCTGGAACTGGGACTACAGACAGTTGTTAGCTGCCATGTGGGTGCTGGGAATTGAACCCGGGTCCTCTGGAAGAGCAGACGGTGCTCTTAACCGCTGAGCCATCTCTCCAGCCCCAAGCAGCTTGTTTCTTATACCGAGTCTTGTAAGACTTTAGGAACCAGCCTTGGTTTAAGCTGCCTGCCTCCGACCTGCCATTTTTAAATCCAAGCCCACATGCCTCACCAGGGCATCTCTGTACCACAGCTCCTGTGGGACACACAACTCAGAAACTGTTTTTGGCTCTGATTCTGTGCTCTAGAACTGCTTTTAATCTTTCTCACGCTTTGTGTGGATGTACATCACCCACGTTGAGCAGCCATTTGTTATAAATGGTTCTGGCCCAGACTTTCTGGGCCTGGACCAAAGGTTTAGTCTCACTCTCGGCCTCGCTTTGCCTCAAATAATCACACACAGGCTTATATTATTTTTACGCTCATTGACCTAAGGCACAGGCATATAATTTGCTAGCGCTTGCTCTCAACCTAACCCATCTTGTTCAGCCGCACGGCTTGGTACCTTTTCTCAGGGCAGCCGTTCAGCTTCTTTCCTCTGTGTCTGCTGCGTCTCCTCGTTGTGTCTCTGGCGACTCTGGCATCTCTATCTGATGTCCGTCTCTGCTCTGAGATGTTCCCAAGTTTTCTTAGCCTCGTAGCCCCGCCCACACTTCTTGATAAACTTTAGCTACGTGAGTTTTGGCTTGTTCTCAAACTGGCCTTTACTCCATAGCCTAATTTTTTACCTGAGAAAGGAAACAGGGTGTAAACTTTTATTATCTTATCTATGGCTGCTGCTTTTTACAGAGGCAGAACTGGATTAGGATCTTTAGAGTGTGAGAATGGAGAACGAGCAACTGGTGGAGTAAATGTAACTGCCAGGTTTGAAGTTTTTGAAAAGGAAAAGGAAGAGTTGCAGATGAGCATTGAGACTGGAAATGTGGAGGTTCCAGAGAGGATCTGGTCATGTGGCTAGAAACAGATGGCAGAAGAACAGAAAGCCAGAGGGAAAGTTTAAAGTTGACATATGAAAAGAAGTCGGAAAACTCTTAAGAACAGAGAGCTGGAAGAGAAGGTTTGGAACTGAGATATGGAAGAACAGAGTTAAGAACAATAAGCTGGGAGAGAAGGTTTGCAGCTAAGATAGGACAAACCTTTCTATCCGCCCACGTAGTTGCAAAAGTTAGCTCTTGTAAAATATTGTGGTTGGTGAACCGTTAGACGGCTATTTTGAGTAACCTAAGGGGTAATTAGGCCATTTCTTTGTGCAAAAGCAGATAAGCTTGGTGGTGTCTAGGTAAGGCAAAAAGGCTAAGCGGCTTGAATGTGAAGCCCGCATTTTAGAGGTGAGAATGACGAAATAGTTTTTGTTGACTAATTCTCTATTATTGAGGCCCAGAGTGGGAGGGAACACGCCAAATCTGGGCTGTCACCTAGCTGAGTGGTCCCGAGGGACAATAGAGCTACAACGAAATAACTCAGTTTTTAGAGTAGATGTTGCAGACAATGTCCAAAGCTATGCCAGCTGTCAACAACTGGAATGGGCATCAGGGTTAAGCCCCAAATAATGCAAGTCACTTCTAAAAACTCTCTAGTTCTCAGGAGCATGTGCCAAACCCAACACTAGTTACCATAATGCTCATCAGTGTCATAGTGGGCTTCCAATGCACTATCAATGGAATCTTGTCAGAACTCTGCAAACAAGTCCATAGGCAGGGCTCCAATAACAGGGAAGGGCCTCAAATGAGTGTCAGGCAATAAGGAACAGCTGTGACCAATAAAGATTGTTGCTGGTCCTTCACAAGACTAGAGTCCTACCGGAAAGCCGGAGACAATAGTTCAAGTTTGCTGACTGGAATGGGAAAACCTACCATTTGGAGCCGGTGGTGTTCAAAAATACTGTAGTGGTGGGGCAGGTAGAAGGTGGCCTTGTAGTGAGCCCCGGATCAGGTTCTCCTAGCTTATGTGCCCCTAAACTCAGGAGAGAGCCTATCCCAATTGTGGCACCAAATGTTGGTTTTGCACGTGAGAAGACACACACACACACACACACACACACACACACACACACACACACACACGTGCTACTAAGGCCACATGAGAGTTTATTTAGGAGAGTTGCCAGGCGAGTACAGGAGCAGAGAAGCAGGAGAGGAGAAGAGACAGAATACAACATAGCCCCTCTTTTTAAGAGAGAGGGTGGGCATGGGTTTATGGAGCCAAGTTTAGGGACATGCATCCGTATGCATCTAGGAAGCCATGGCATCTGATGGAGCCATGTTGGCTTCACCACATGGCTGCTATATACTAGGAATCTTTGTTTCACCCAGCACTATGTTGGTTTCACCATGTGGAATGTCAGAAATCCTTATACCCAGTACTATGTTGGGTTCACCATGTAGAGTGTCAGGACACCCAGCACCATGTTGGGCTCACCATGTAGAGTGTCAGGACACCCAGCACCATGTTGGACTCACCATGTGGAGTGTCAGGACACCCAGCACCATGTTGGGCTCACCATGTGGAGTGTCAGGACACCCAGCACCATGTTGGGCTCACCATGTGGAGTGTCAGGACACCCAGCACCATGTTGGGCTCACCATGTGGAGTGTCAGGACACCCAGCACCATGTTGGGCTCACCATGTGGA
>PVIH01021860.1:0-28633 GCA_004025045.1 Sigmodon hispidus | reverse complement strand
CAGGCACCATGGACTCAGTGAGGTCAGGACCCTTCGGCCAGATCTTCAGGCCAGACAACTTTGTTTTTGGTATGTTGTCATTCTTCCTGAGATCTGGCCAAGTGACTCACCCCTTCCTAGCAGCCATGGGCTTTATAGTTCTGTGTGCAGTGCCCAGCTGAGCCTGTTGTCCACAGACCACAAGCCCTGACCTAACCTGACAGCTGACAAGATCATGTCTGTGGTCACTCTTGACAGCTCAGAGGAGAGTGTGGGTCTGTAGAGGCTGTTAAAGGCCTCCATGAGGAGCATCCCTTGGGGGAGGGGTGGAGAGGATGAAAGTCTTCAAAGAGAGCATCACAGGCTGTAGGTGATTTCAAAGGACAGTGATGCCAGGTGAGCACTTCAGTGACTGTGGTGTAGACCAAGTGCTAAGAGCTGCCTTGCCCTGCCTCTTTAATTATACCTAATTAAGAGTATTTACAGAATGTCCCCTGTGTTTAATTTTAGAAGCTACTGAGTATTGTTAAAATGCATCCTGTTCATCTTGATTTTTACTTTACTAATAATCCCAGGGGTTTTTGAGGCCATTAATACATTGACAATATTTCCTTCCCATAAACCAGTGTATATAACAAAACCACTGAGTGTTTTCCAAGGCCAGTTTTTCCTTTACCTTGTTCAGTGACCCACTCTGAATCTCTAAGTGTTTAATATTTCCTTTTTTTCTGACAGGCCAGAGTGGTGCAGGAAATAACTGGGCAAAGGGCCACTACACAGAGGGCGCGGAGCTGGTAGACTCTGTCCTGGACGTAGTGAGGAAAGAGTCTGAAAGCTGTGACTGTCTCCAGGGCTTCCAGCTGACCCACTCACTGGGGGGAGGCACTGGCTCAGGCATGGGGACCCTGCTCATCAGCAAGATCCGAGAGGAGTACCCAGACCGAATCATGAACACCTTCAGTGTCATGCCCTCACCCAAGGTCTCTGACACTGTGGTGGAGCCCTATAATGCTACCCTCTCTGTGCACCAGCTGGTAGAGAACACAGATGAAACCTATTCCATTGACAACGAGGCCCTGTATGACATCTGCTTCCGCACCCTGAAGCTGACCACACCCACATATGGCGACCTCAACCACCTGGTGTCAGCCACCATGAGTGGGGTGACCACCTGCCTGCGCTTCCCAGGCCAGCTGAATGCAGACCTGCGCAAGCTGGCTGTGAACATGGTGCCCTTCCCACGCCTGCACTTCTTCATGCCAGGCTTCGCACCTCTGACCAGCAGGGGCAGCCAGCAGTACCGCGCCCTGACAGTGCCTGAGCTCACTCAGCAGATGTTCGATTCCAAGAATATGATGGCTGCCTGTGACCCGCGCCATGGCCGCTACCTGACCGTGGCTGCCATCTTCCGTGGCCGCATGTCCATGAAGGAGGTGGATGAGCAGATGCTCAACGTGCAGAACAAGAACAGCAGCTACTTCGTGGAGTGGATCCCCAACAATGTGAAGACGGCCGTGTGTGACATCCCTCCCCGAGGCCTCAAGATGTCAGCCACCTTCATTGGCAACAGCACTGCCATCCAGGAGCTGTTCAAGCGCATCTCTGAGCAGTTCACTGCCATGTTCAGGCGCAAGGCTTTCCTGCACTGGTACACGGGCGAAGGCATGGACGAGATGGAGTTCACTGAGGCAGAGAGCAACATGAATGACCTGGTGTCTGAGTACCAGCAGTACCAGGATGCCACGGCTGATGAGCAGGGCGAGTTCGAGGAGGAGGAGGGGGAGGATGAGGCTTAAGAACTTCTCAGATACATCGTGCACCCTTAGTGAACTTCTGTTGTCCTTCAGCATGGTCTTTCTATTTGTAAATTATGGTGCTCAGTTTGCCTCTGTCAGAAATTCACTGTTGACGTAATAGTATGGACCTCCTTTTAAGATTACAGTATTGTCTAAGATATCTATACTAATAAAAAGCATGTGTATAAAATCTATGCTTCTTTTTTTCTTTTTCTTCTTCTTTTTTTTTTTAATGGAAATATAAAGCTTTGGGGATAGTACTGTGGAACTTCCCCTTATCGTTTTGATTGTTAGCATTCCAGACACCTATGAACCTGGAGAATCAAAGACTAAGACAAACCTATCTTTTGACTCTTAGGCAATAAAAGTATGTTATAAACTCAAGATTTTAAAATAGAAAACACAAACACTACAAACGGTTCACATAAAATTTATTTGAAAATAAATTATGGTAAGAATTTACTTTAAGATAATTATGGAAACTCATAATTTAATGTTAAAAATGCCAATATTTTTTTTGCAGCAATTAAAGCTATAGCCTGGTTGTAAAGTCATATCATGGGGAGCATAGAAAGCCAGGTAGGTCTTGAATGGAGGAGAAAAGCAAGAAAGTCATTTTGGAGCATCCTGGCAACAGCTAAGACATGATCCTTCAGTATAGAATCATCCAGCAAACATGGTCTTCCTAGGATTTCATTGTAGAAAGTCTTCTGCCAATTTGTTGAAGTCATTTGCAAAACGCAAATGCAGATTATGCTTGCCTTCTGGAATCAGATGCAACCTAAGAGACAAAAAAGCTTCTGGTCAGTGGTACAAATTTAAAATGCTTTCACCTCATTAACACTCCATGAGACTCTTTCAGAACTATGTATATAAACTTTCCGTGAACGTGAATGCCAGGGTGAACTCCTTAAGAAAATTCTGACAACCGCAGAAACACATAAAGCCATCATTGAACAGTGACAATATGTTTGGGATTGCATCAGGTAACAAACATGGTTTGACTGGGAAAGAGTGAGGAAAGTGATCCTAGAAATTACTTTTAAAATCCATTCTTAACAAATATGTCTCTTACAGAGACTATCAGGGAAATGGTTACAAAAATAATAGGGGTGATAGTGACTGATTGTAATCCCAACTGTTAAAAGAAAATGAGAAATGGTAAGAATTCACTGAGTTGTAAGGGTTTTTTGTTTTGTTTTGGTTTGGTTTGGGGGGAGGGGTTATTTGTTTGTATTTGCATAGTGGGCAAGCCAAACAGAAATTCTTAGCCAGCAATAGCCTCCATCCAAGGTTCCATCCTGTCATAGTCAGAGAACAGAGCAAGTAAGCTTGACTACAGCCAGCAGACAGATGGAAAATGCCTTAGGAATTTAGGGTGGGTGACGGGGTTCATCTCCAGTCACGTATGAGACTCCTGCAGCTGTCGCATCATGTCTTGGTGGACCCCTCTGTCCTGCAAAGGCTGCTTTCATTTAATTTAATTCTGGTCAAAAACAGGCCCAAAATTTTGCAATTAAAAAAATAAACACAATTTTAAAATCTTTTTTTCTTTTTTTATTAGCTTCTAAAGTGCAGAAATAGAGTTTAAACAGAGCTTTTAGGAGGCAAGCTCACATTCAAGCCATGTTGTCGACAGTGACAACCGGGTGTCAAAAGAACTAGATGGAGGGAAAAATTCCAATGATACATTCTGTACTTCTCTGATCTTTCAGCAGCAGTACTTGTGGTGGCTCTTAGGGATTCAGCAAGCAATAAGGAGGACTCTGGGGGAAAGCATCCAACCTTAGAAGATTCTGGGCCTCTAGCAACTCATCTAAGCCAGTAGCAGGGATGGGAGAATCAAGAAAATCAAGTGAAAAGGAGATATATACTGATGGTATCTTTTAGAGGCAGCTGTAAGGTTAATAATGTTATTAATAGTAACCAGGATATTTTAAGTTTAAAATGTGTTTCTTAGAAGGGATGAGCTATACCAGCCTCAAAGATGATCCAGCTGCACTACACAGGTGTGGGGCTACAGGGATGCTCAAAGCTACAATTTTTAGGTTACAGAAGAGACTGTTTCCCAGGGTGCTGAGGTAACAGAAGGACAAGTGTAAGCCAAACTACAGATATTTATCAGAATTGAGCTGGGTTCATAGGCCAAGAAATCCTGACCTGACCATCCTGAAGTATGTGGAATGTATAGGCCCTAGAGGCTTCTAAGGGCCTAGAGACCAGACTGGCTTTAGGCAGTCCAAACTGGTGATAACTGGTGCCTTGACCAATGTGCTTCTAGCATTTCCTCATAAGCCAACCTAGGGTCTGTCTGGCCTGGTGGTGACCTAGACTGTCAAGATCAGCACACCACAGCAAATCAAAGCCCTTCCCCCTGGCTGGGAGGAGGGGTTTAAGGCTTTCCCCTCCCTCAATAAAATTGAACTTGCTTGTTTCAAGGAGTCTGCAGAGACTGTGAAATTGTTCTCTGCACTTTCTTACCCCCTTTCCCAAGGGAAACAGAGTCCTGAACATAACCTCACCCCGACATCTGACCCTACACCAGGCAAACCTCAACAACACATCTAGAGATGCCTAACACAGCCGCCACCTGGCATGCCATATTTCTACAATTCATCTGTTTCCAATGAGAGGCCAAGTGCAAATCCCTTTATTTTTTATTTTTTATTTTTTTAGCTATACAAAGGAGCCTCAAGTTTTTCTACACCATCTCTAAATCTTGGGAAAGTAAAAAGATTCTTTTTATTAAAAATATGAGAGAACTACTCTAGATGCTGGGTGGGTGCATTAGTGGATGTACTGATGAACAGTGGATGAATGATGGATGGGTAGATGGATGGATAGGTAGGTGGGTGGATGGGTGGTTGGGTGGGTGGATGGATGGATGGATGGGTGGGTGGAAAGATAGAGCGATGGACAGATGAAAGGATGGGGAATTTTGTTCCTCTTGATGCCTTGCCTTACCAGGTCCTTAGTACAAATCCTTCCTTCACTCTTTGTAGAATCTACTGTGAATCCTCTTGGGAACAGGAGAACAGGTAGGCATAAACATTTGGTCAGGCAGCCGCTTTGCTGCTGACCCACTTCTTATCCAGACAATAAAAGGATGCACATGCCTCACTGAGTGGCTTTCAAACAATTACGTTCTCCAGAAAAATTAGTAGGAAAACCCACCACTAAACACATCTCAGATAGTTGTGAAGTGGTCCTACAGGGTGAAAGTTTCTATTTGCAAGGGAAGGGTCTGATGGCTTGTGGCACCTTTATAAAGCCTAGATCTCTTAGGGGGGAAAGCTGTTGAGATGGTGTAAACCTGATGGTCATTTCAGCTCTGCTGATCCAGCCCCTCTCAGCCTGAGATGTTGATCTCACTGGTACCATTTTCTCTCTACTCTTACTATTTCCTGCTTTCAAATGAAACTGTGAGAGCTTTCTGATAATGACAAGGCCATAATGAATGTGCTATAGCAGCTTCACTCTGAATGAATGTGACAGAATTCTCATTATGCTCTGAACCTATAAATCAGGCAAAAGGACTGTGTATACTTCTGCTTTCTCTGAACACCAAAGGAGTGGCTGGTTCTTTGTGAGGGACTCTTGTCCACAATGAAACTAGACAACAGTGGGCTACACAGAACTTTTCCTCATCCCTCAGTGACAGATCTCCAAAGCCACACAAACATGGCTGCCCATAGCAGAAACAGAATGTATTATTATTATTATGCTTTTGAAAAAGCCCTAAGGAAAAGGCAAAGATGTGAGAACTACAAACTTCTTCCATCTACTGAAACTAGAAGGCACCGCCCCCAGACATTACCCTACTAGTCATTTGGGGAATGAAGGCAGACATCTCAAGGGGAAGTTTTTTTCCTTAAATCTAATAACCATGTCTCATGCATGGAAAAGAAATCACTGTGGTGCACCTCCCCCACGCCCTTGATGAAGCATTTCCACCAGGTCTGCAGGATTAATGATTTACTGGGGTGTGTGGAGAACAAAGCCTTCCCAAACCTGCTGAGACACCAGGGATCCAGCTGGGCCTACCAGCTGTAGTAAAAGACAGAAACTGAGAGTCATCAGCTTGTGAAAGGCTTTATGGAGGTAACTTGACCTCCACATGGCAGTTACACCCTCCCCCAGAGTCACCATTTTTCACCTGGAAAATGGGGAAGTAATGGTCCCCTGAGATTATCATGGGTACCAAAAGAAAGAATGCATGCACACACACCAGTCTATAGACATTTCATTGATGTCTGCTATTGGTTTGTTATATATTATATTTTGTAAAAGTCCTTAGGAGGGTTCTAACAGAGCACAGTATATTATTAAATATTCTTACTTTAGAAGCACAATTTATTAGTTGATACAAAATCTCCAACTGGAAATTTACCCCCACTTTAGGAAAAGTTTTGCAAAACAATCTAACAAAAAAAAAAATGTGTTTAAGATTTGCCTGGAAAGGGTAAGACTCTGCTCTGCTCCTTTTGAATGAAAAGGCCTCAGTCTAGTAAGCAGAAATAACAGCAGTAAATGGCTTCTGTTTGGAGCAACCCTGTGGCCACAGGAGAGGCTAGTTGACTGATCTCCCCTGCTGAGCTTCCCTAGGAAAGGAATCACCTGGCATGAGGGGTAGGAGCTCCCAGCAAGATGTGGTAAGCACAGGCGGCAGTGGGTGCCTTCCATCAGCTCTCCCTCTTCCAGGCCCCTGGTCTTGTTTGGCTAAATGACTGAGAAAAGGAACTCAGTTGCTAGTATGAACCGGGTCCACATTCATGTTCCAATTCACACTGCTCCAGCAGATCAGGACATCTTCCACTGGTGGCTGGTTTGTAGAGCCAAAGAGGATGCAGAAAGAAGCCTTCTCTCCCATCATTGACCCTATCACCTAACTAGATGGCCATTCCTGCCCCTCACCGCCACTCTGATAAGAAACATATCCTCCAGGAAAGTCACTCCAAAGCCCAAGAATCCTGCAAAGAGGAGCATGTGCCTGTCAGACCTTCCCCACAATCACGGTTAATTTCACATATCAGTTTTACTGGTTCTCAGGGTTCCCAGATATTTGATCAGAAATTATTGCAGCTATTCTTGAGTGTGTTTGAGGATGACCTGAATCCTTAGGCTGAGTAAGGCAATTGTCCTCTCTAATGTGAGCAGAGCTGGTTCAATCTGTTGAAGATCAGTCAGGTTGAGACATTACCTTGCACCTTTAATTTACACACCAGAAAACAAGCTAGAGACGTCATTTGCAAAGCTTAAGGGTGCACAATCAAATGACCCTCCAGTGGTCTTAATCCCAAGGCCACAAATGCTACTCAGCATTTTTCATTTTCAGACAAGACTCTCTTGGCTGCTCCTCTTGGTTGACACAAACCTGCAATGTCACTCTGTAAACACTGACTTTACCCCTGTTCTCTCCGGCATGCCTGCCGCCCAGTGACCATGCAGCTGGGCCACTGTACACATGACTTTTGTCTTTGCCCTTCTTTCCTTCTCCCTCCTGCAATGTGCACAGAACCTTTAAGGGTATATCCTCAGAGAACTACCTATAGGATAAAAATCAAATCACATGCTGAGAGCAGTTTAGAAAGGTATGGATAAGGAACCATGTGACTTCCTGAGGGGAAGATACTGAGCCAGGACCTAAAGGATGAGAACATTGGACAGGCAAGAAGGAGGCAAGGGAAACAGAGGTTTGCTGATGGAGCTGACATGCAGATTCTGATTTCTGTTAATTCCTGAGATCTGAAGCCTCCTCAAAAACATTTTCATGGAATGAACTGTGTACCCCCCCCTTCCTATGCTGAAATCTCAGCATGTTTAAAGAAGTGACTTCATTCACAATATCCTGATCCATTATGACTAATGCCCTTGTAAGAAAAGCCAACTGGGTCACAGGATCAGAGAAAAGACCATCTATGGGCTGGGAGAGAGGACTCAGAAGATACTTGCTCTGTCTACATCTCTGTCCTGGACTCCAGAACTGAGAGAAGATGGATGTTTGTATTGTAACGAAGGGATGTCTTCATTAAGGTACCACATGTTGACAATATTGAGGATAAGGGTGATGCTTAGTGGCAGAATGCATATTTATCATGTGTGAGGCCCTGACCCACTCCCAACAATGCAGAAAAAGTTAATAAAATACTGTAAATAAAAAACGTACCTAATAGATTTATATTGCTAAACACTACACTTTATTCTTACCTGCCTTAAATATGCTCAGAGCGCTTACCTCCTACAGTTATGCAAAATAATCTCACATGCCATGGACCCTGAGTTATAATAAAGTGTTGAGAACTTGTGTAGTTTAGTGAACTCTTAACTAAACATGAAAAGCTGACGGTTCCCCGGGGATGCTCTAGCGTTACTGCAGAATTGAAAGTCTTAGAGGATAACTAAGGTAGGAACTCTCTAACTTCCTTGTGGCAGCCAAGCTGGCTAGTTCCCAGCACAGTGGCTTGATCTAGCTGTGTAGACACATCCTCTCCAGTCAGTCCAGCCCTGCTGCCTCCAAGAGCCTCTTCACACCAGCCCTAGAGTATGATGTCTACCAATTACTGCTTGATTTCTCTGACGGCTGCTGGAGCTGCTGTATGCTTTGTAATGGGAAATGTCCACCCAGAGGCTGGCAAAGAAGCCCTTCAGCCAGGATGGAGGTCTGTCTACACAGCCCTGAAACTAAGATAGGGTCAAGAGGATTCCAAAGACAGGGTCTGTTCACCGTACTGCTACAGTCAGGACAGCTCTGACTATGGGTTTTATAAAGGAGTTTCTGTGGGAGAAACGGAGCTGAGTAAAACTAAAGAATTAAAACAAAGTCCTCCTAGTTTTTAAGACACTATGATTCCTCTCCTATAAAGAGAGAAAAGAGAAGGAAAGGAGACAGATTAACACAGCTGGAGGCTGGTCACCTTCCAAGGAAGCTAAAAAAAAAGTATGGTGTGACTCATACAGTAAGTGCTCCTTGGCAAAAACTTGTGAGGATGGACGATGTCTTTAAGTGTAGTTAAAGACAGATGTGCCTGGTGAGGTGTGCAGCCATCCTGCCTCAGAAGGCCTGGTGCAGACACACAGCAGGGATTTGCAGCTCTTGGAATTCAGTTTCCTTCTGTGGGTTCTCATAGAAGCCAGCATGGTTTTGTAGGTGCCCACCCAACATAAAGGGCTCTTTTAGTAAAAGGAGTGGAAAATACAGATCAGTTCTAAAGAACTGTTGCTAATAACATTTTACTTCCAATCCAAGAGTTCCAATGAACATTGTTATAAGAAAACGATTTTCCACCAAATGTACAGGAAGGGTACATTTTTTTCCTCCAATATTGATGTATGCTGTTGCTAGGAGATAGGTTTGGAACAGAATTCCTAGGCTAAACTTTCTTACAGACAGACATTTGGTGAGCTTGGCTCCTTAAGGGAAGTCTGCATTTATAATGAGGGCCAGCGTCTGAAGCACACAGTTAACCAGGCCACCTAGCATGGCTGTCTTACTGTCTCTCGAAGGAGACATTTATGAGAGACAGTTGTGCTATGATGAAAACGTTCTCTTTAGGAAAATACAAGACTTGTCGTTTACTAAGTAAACAGCTTGAAACACTCACTGTTAACATCAGCTCGCATTGAATTCTCATCTAAAAAATGGAGCTACTGTCCCTAAGTTTGTAGTAAAGTATACTTAAATATTTCATGTAAAAAAATCTCTAAAATACAAAATTCTATGTGGAAACACCCCATTGCACACTCTAAATGTATAAAATTAAAATAAAACATAAATAAAGTCTCTGATGAATAGAAAACATCTGGGAGATTAATATGAAAATAAACTATTTGAATTTTGTGCCACAACCATGGCTTAGTATTATAATTTTATAAAAGTCAAGTTTGAAGAATGTCTTATTTACTATGAACTTATAAATTTTTGTGAGAACCCTTTATTTTTAATCACAATGTAGCTTCAATCTAACTTCTGCCTTTATTCTTAATTTATTCTACATTCTTCCCAAAGTTCTTATTAGTTCTGGTCATTTTCTTACATTTGTTTAACACTTGTGAACTGGTATAGAAGGAATACATAGACTGAAGAATGCTGTTCAATGTAAAGAATTACACACAGACACACACAGACACACAGACACAGACATAGACAGACACAGACAGACATATACACACAGACACACACACACACACAGACACAGAAACACAGATACACACACACAGACAGACACAGACACACAGACACAGACACACACATAGACACACACACAGATACACACAGACACACACACACAGACACAGACACACACATAGACACACACACACAGACACATACAGACACACAGACACAGAGACACACACACAGACATACACAGACATGCAGACACAGACACACACACAGACACTACTATGCAACTGTATTTTACTGTGAAATAAAAAACACTCCCTCCCCTGACTTTCAAATCCCCAGAGAACTCCCTGTCAATGTACAGGGAGAAGACTTACTCACAGGCTGTGGAGATGTTGGGGTGCCAGCTTTCCCTGCTGAGTGTCAGGGACCTGAGCTAAGCGCTCAGTATACTAAGCAGTGCTGGCCTTCCACAGGCATCAAAATCAGGCACATGGAGGGACAGGGAACAGAGTTATGGATGTAGATATGGATTTAGGTAGATATGACTTTTAGAGTTTACAATATAATTTTAGTGGGAAAAAGTTCCAGAGTTGAGTACAGAAAATGACTATATCTATGTGGGTGACTAGCAAAGGACAATTTGCTTTCTTGGTTTGGTTTTATGATTTTTTTATTGTTATTGTTTTTAAATGAACAAAAAAAATCCCAAGGTATATTGAATTGTTAGCAATGGTACTACAAATCTAAAGTGATTCTCGTGTTACAGAGCTCAGGAACATATTGGCTCAAAGACATTTACCAGAGCCCCTCTGCTGAGGATCCCAGAACTCAGACCTCAGGTCCTCTGTGCCTGTGATGCTTTCTGACCAAATCGGGGAGCGTGTACCCTGAGCCCTGACCTCTCCCATTTCTTTTCCTTCCTCTGGCTTCTTTCACTTCCTCAGGAGCTTTGAGGCACCCAGGAGTTACCGAGGCTGTGACAAAACTCACCGTGATCCTTTTATATGCTCATGAAGGAAGTCAGCATGGAAACGTGGGACTAACGGATCCTTCTCCCCGTGCACAATGAGGGTTGGGCACTGAACCAGGGGCAGCAAGTGACGACAGATGTTACCTAAGAGACAAGAGCACAGGAAATCCCCTCAGCACAGTATCTCTGCAAGGAAGAAGCAGAACTCAGCAGAGATGCACTGCTAGATTTGGGACCTCAGTGCTTCCCAAGGGCACCAAAGACTTGGTCCCCGGAGAGGTGCCATTAGAAAGTGATGAAAGCCTCAGGGTGTGGCCTTGTGAGACATCCTTATCACTGGGGACATGCACCTGAAAAGGACTGAGGAACCCTAGCCCAGCCTCTCTTTCCTTCCACTCTCTGACTGGGGATGTGACCAGCTTTGCTCTACCCAGTGCTCTCACCATAGATGCAAAGCAATGCTTCCTCATGTCTGGGAACCTCCAGAACTCAAGCCAGCTCAGGGTTATCTTAGGTGTCTGGTAACCCACTGACACATGTGTCCCTATGCATCTGGCTTCCCCTCAGTGGAAGCTGGTTTGATCTGGGGTTCCTTCCAGTTTTAACATTCTTTAGCTTCCCTGTTTTATTTCTGTGCTGTGCTCATTTGTTTTGATGTTCTACTAGTAAATAAACAGCTTTCCCTGAATTAAATTCATTATTCATGTTAAATGGTAGAAAAACCAAATAAGCAAACAAACAAAAAAGACCCCACAAGTCTAATACTACAAGGAGGCAGTCTGTCAGTCATGTTGATGAAGCCTGGCATTTGAAGCCTTCTTTGAGGTTGTGTCTCAATGACTGAAAGACTAGGCAGTCCTCAGGATGCAGGGACTTCACAGTAAAGTCAGCCTGTATAGCACACAAGTTACTCTTCATTGTGATGCTTTAGTGATGCTCTTGGGTACCACACCTTGGTGACGCCTAGCCAGTTAGAGCTTCTCAAACAGCAATAAGCACAGTTGTCTGTGGCTACTACGAGGTTACACATATGCTAACAAAGTAACGAAGGTTCTGGAATCCATGTTACTAGCCTCTTCCTCTCCTCCCATCTCTGCCTGTCCTAAAAGGAAGGTGCTATATAACTGAGCTGGCTGATATCTAGTGCATGTGGTACTGCCCATGGGGCACCAAGCCTCTGTCCTTCTCTTCATCTGGGGATTGCTCTCCACCAAGGGTGAGTGACCAATTGACTGGGGAGACACTGCTTTGCTTTGAGCAGCACACACCTGCCAGTTGTATGGAGTGATGTTGATGAAACTGATGAAAACCAGCTCTACAATCGCTTGCTGTGGCAGGATATGGTGATGCTTACAGCGTTTACACTTTAAAAAAAAAAAATTGAGACAGGATCTCTCTGAGTATTTCTGGCTGGACTGAAACTTAGACCAGGCTATTCTCAAACTCACAGATTCATCCTTCTCTCCCTCTCAAGTGCTGTGAATAAAGTCATATGCCACAATACCAGGCTAGCACTTACATTTTAACTCATTCAATATGAACAAACATACATTAGGTGCTTTTTAAAAAAAAAATCACAGTAATATCACTTCCATGATAACAGTCCACAGCACTCTATCATACATGAATTATATATTATCTCACTTAATTCCCACAAAATTCTATGAGGTAGGTATTTGTATATTCTCTAGAAACCCAAGTCACTGCCCAAAGTCATTCTGACCACAAGCCAGGACCTCAAGCCCAGGTCCTGATGACTTCCCAGCTGTATAATCACCTATGCTGAACCAAGTGTCTAGAAAGCTGAGCACACAGCCATGAACAAGAACAAATGAACAAAAGACTCCCTTATAAATACAGAATGGAGACAAACTGTTAAGTCCTGCTATAAGATGATTTCTATATTGGATTCTCTATGTTTGGATGTGCTTCTGAATTGTCAATTTAACACCATTTCCATATCTTTATTGCCCTCTCCCAGGAAGCACCAAACTACACTTCTCAGAGTGTTCTCTTTCATGGAGAACTGACTCACTTGGTATAATGACATTTTTTTTTCCTGTTGTTTAGAGATGGAAACACATTTTTTAACTTAAAAGTATTCTTAATTTTACATATCAAACACAGTTTCCCTTCCCCCTCTCCTCCCACTTACCCCCCAGCTTCCCCTCATCCCCACCCCATCCACTGCTTAGAGAGGATAAAGTCTCTCATGGGGAGTCAACAAAGTCTGGCAGATTCAGTTGCAGCAGGACTGAGCCCCTCCCCCCTGCATCAAGGTTGAGCAAGGTATCCCTCTATAGGGAATGGGCTCCAAAAAGGCAGTTGATGAAGTACGAATAAATCATGGTTCCACTGCCAGAGGCCCCACAAACTGCCCAAGCCACTCAACTATCAAGCACACTCAGAGGGCCTAGTTCGGTTCCATACAGGTTCCCTAACTGTCAAGGAAACATTTTAAGAACCATGTATGAAAATTGCCTTTCAACAGGATCATTATAAGGCATGGATTTTGCTCCTTTGAACTTAAACCAGACATGTAACATTTCCAAAGTCCCTTTCATTGTAAAAGCTTTGACGTTACAGATGATTCATGCTGGAAAGGATTACCTAATAGATTAAACTCTCCCTTTAGACACTGTCTCCAAGATTAAATCTTAGCTACTCTATTTTTATAGCAATTACAAACTAAAAGGAAGAATGGGGAAAATTTTGATTCCTAGCAGCTTGTTACAGTATCTTAGTGATTCCCAAGGTCCCATGCCACAGCTCATTCCCTAGCATGAAACAAAAGAAAGGTGGGACCTTTAAAAAGTGAGGCCTGGTGAAAGCTCATAGGAGACTGAGGCTGTCTTTGGAGGAGAGGAGGATTACAGTCTACTCCGCTTTTGCCCACTGGGTAAACAGCTTTGTCTTGCCAAGCTCTCCTACCATAATGCACTGTAACACTTAGCCTTAACAGCAGTGAGTCTCCCTAGTCATGGACTGAAATCCCCAGAACTAAGGCACAATACACTTTTCCTCTCAGTGAGATGATTATCTCAGGTGTTTGTCACAGTGACAGAAAGCTGAATAAACACATAGCGATATGAAAATAACCTCTGAATTCTGATTAAGGATGTTAATTCTTCCTGGAAATTTTAATTAATTTTTAAGATAAATAATAAAAGGTACTTGTCCACAGCTAAGGTTATATCATTTGGCTCTAAAGTTGAAAAGAGAATTGAATAGTATTTTCCCCTCCTTGTCTGCTGGGGCTGAAGAACAAGGCAGAGACTTCCTCCTGCTTTGTCCTAGAAGTAAGATGAGTGGAGGGTGGGCCCATCAAGACAGAAAGAGAATTGTTTATACGATGGCTCTCCTTTTAATGACCTATTCTTCAATTAGAAAGTAGAAACCGGTTTCTGGAGAACAGAGTTATGCTGCCACAGATGCAAAACATTGAAAGAAATAGTGAACAGACTGCTGTTAAAGCCTCAACATGAACCTTTTTCCACATGGTTCTGTCTTGCATTTACACTTATTACACAGGACTCATATCATGTGCAATAACCTGTGTCTCTGTTCACACATTAACAGTGTGAAGATAATGGGTGTGTTTGTTCATTATGGAGGAATGCTGGGAAATCAAGGGAGGAACTCAAGCACTCCCTGCAACTAGCAAAGGAACCATGCCGCTTACCATCTGGCAGATGTTTAAACTGGTTTATGCCATCCACCCACTTCTCACAGGTTTTGGCAAAGTAGTCATATCCATATAGGGCTTCCAGAGGTTTCCTTGCCTTCTCACTCCATTTAGAAACATCTCGGATACCTGAAAAACAGAGATGTGAACGAGGATGAGTTCAGTCTTAGACTATGAATTGAACACTTTCTGCTAAAGATATTAAGATAAAATGAAAGCATTTCTCTAATTGGTGTCTCTAGAGTAAGAATGACAATTATAGTTATCTTTTGGTTCGTAGAGTGTTGTATAACAGTTTTCTTTAATATTGAAACAATTTGTCTTGCAGAAAGTTCCTTAAGTAGGAAGGTAAAGAACTCAAAATAGCTTCAGGAAGTCCCTGAAACTGACAAGATTCACTAGCTTCCTTTCTATCAGGGTAAGCAATAAAACCTGAGAGTCCCCTACAGACTAAAAAAAGTTGAGCTGCAAAGATGATTCTCAGAGAAAATCTGCGAAGAGGACTCAGAGACCAGACAAGCTGCCTGGAAAAAGTAGAAGCTAGCTGAATAGCCTACAAAAGATTTAGACTAACTGAGGCACCTAGAAAGGACATTCTCCAACCTATTGAGTCGCCTGTGGGTATAGAACAATTCCCTTGTACACTATAAAGTTTTTGTTACTCATATTGGTTTAATAAAATGCTGATTGGCCAGTAGACAAGCAGAAAGTATAGATGGGGCAACCAGACTAGGAGAATTCTGGGAGGAGGAAAGGCAGAGCAGCAGATGCCAGCCAGATGGAGACTAAGCAAGATGAGAATGCTGCAGTGAGAAAAGGTACCAAGCCCCTTGGATAAAGATAAATAGAATTATGGGTTAATTTAAGTATAAGAGCTAGAGAGTAATAAGCCTGAGCTACTGGTCCAGCTGTTATAATAATATTAAGCTTCCAAGTTAATCATTTTATAAATGGCTGCAGTACTGTGGGTCTGATCATTGAGGCTAAGTGGGACTGAGAAACTCTGGACTACATGCAGGCTAAGCTGTATTCTCCAGGTTTCCAGCTTTGTGAGCTGTCACTTATACTGGAGTGGGCTTTGGTGGTACAGCTGTCTTTGATTAATTCTGTTCTTTGTAGGTAACCCCAATAAAACTCATGGTTCACCAAGGTGGTATAGTAATTAATTTTTGGCCCAGCTTAGTCCCAAGGTCTGGACCTTCCCACAGCTTCTTAGCTCTGCCTAGCCCTGAGGTCTGGACCAGCAATCCCAAAGTCCCAAAGAAACATACAGAAGCTTACATTAATTTCATGCTGTTCAGCCTATGGCTCAGGTTTATTGCTAGCTATCCCTTGCATCTTACCCTATTTCTATTAATCTATGTCTTGCCATGTGGCTCGTCACTCACCTGATTTCCTTTACATCTTCCTCTCTCAGCAGCAGCTCACAGCTTCTCTTTCTGACTCTACCCTCGTTTCCCTTTTTCTATGCTTGGATTTCCCACCTGCCTATAAGCTTGCTTGCCATAGGCCAAAATAGTTCCTTATTATCCAATGGTATTTCGCAGTGTACAGAAAGACATCCCACATTAAGTTGGTCTGTCATGGGACCCCTTTGTGGGGTGAGTAGACATGTACGTTGCATCTCCCCAGAAAGCAGAGGGGCCTGTTCCTAGTAATCCCTGTGGACTCCAGACTGTGGATGCTCTGACCCCTTATGCAACATTGCAAAGAATGTGCACAGAACCAACACAGGAACTCCCAAATACTCCAAGCATCTCTACATTATTTTAACTCATATAATTTAAATGCTCTATAAGTAGTATAGTATGCTGTTTAGGGAAATCATGACCAAACAAATATGTTCAGTGCACAGGTAATTTGATTTTCAAGTACTTTTGTCCATGGTTGATTGACTCACAGATGCAGATATAAAGGGCCAGATATTTAGAAAAGTTTTCCTGGTACATCAAGTAACAAATAAACAAATGCTGCAAAGGACTGAAGGAAAATGAAGAGACTGCTGTTGAGTCCTCAATAGGAACCTTTATTCACATTGTCCTATTTGGCATTCACACTTATTACACAAGGGCTTATTACAAAAGGGTGTAGAGTTAACTACTAAGTATAAACTATATTATAGACAATTCATTGGTAGGAAAAAAATAATTGTTAACATCTACCTTTAAACTAATGCACCAAATGTGATTTACTCAGCCTGATCTTTTTCCTACTTACTTCCTTAAGCACTACAGTTAAGATCCTGGTGCTTCTGAACATAATAAATACTGCATATGAAAGCCTTTAGCACATGTGTTGCTAAAGTGCACATCAGAAAGGTCAGGTGACACCAATGTCACACACTGGCATCAGATGGTAATTGCAGAGTTCTGACAGTGCCCAGCACCTGGCATGTGCTCAATGTCCACTCTGTCAATGGCAGAACTCAAAGGGAGGAATGGTTGTGATTTACAGCTTTTCTGCCTTCTGAAGATGTCTGCCTCCTCTGCCTCTGAAGACTGATCTAGATACTCAGAGGACAGCCAGGGAGAGCCGGCCATAGAGAGTAGAAGGGTTGAACTGCTCAGTAAATAAGGGAAAGAGTTCAGAGACAGGTACTATGAGGTCGGCTAAACAATAAAGAGGAGAGGAGAATGGAAGAGCAGGACAGGGAAAAGGCATGATGTGAAGAAGGCCTGGGGGAGAGAGCCGGGAGCAGAATATATGCATGTATGAGGCTCTATGTTTAATTCCTAGTACCTCTCCTATCTCCACAAATATAATTATAACTTTAAAAATTGATTGTGGATACTTACACTCTGGGCTGCCTGGCAGACCATATGCTGTAAAGGGCCATTTTATAATAGAATAAGCCCATCTTTCATAAAATGTTTTTTTATTTTTTTCTGGGGCCAGAGAGAAGGCTTTGTGGTTAAGAGCATGAGTTGCTCTTCCAGAGGACCCAGGTTCTATTCCCAGCACCCACATAGCAGCTTCCAAACATCCGTAATTCTAGTTCCAGGGAATACAATGCCTTTCGATGCAAAACACACACATAAAAGAAAAATTCAGAGCAGTGACTGGTTTACTCCTTGGGTTCTCACCTGTCTGTCAGGATAAGGTGACTGAAAGTCATAGAGAACATAGGAAGGAGAGATACTTTGATGAGTTTTAATGACAACAGTCTGCTCCCAAAGCAGAGACAATTGGAGTGTGGCAGAATGCTTGCATTATAGAGGGAAGTTCTAGTGACCTTGGCATATCCTAATGACCTCAAAAGATCCAACCTCTGTTGGGGTGTGGCCAAGTTGGATCAAGCCTGGCAGCACAGACCACATGACCTAGTTTGTTCCCAATCTCCCTCAAAAAAAAAGTCCCCATACAAAGTTCCAAATCTCTTAAAATCATTCTTTATAAGTCTTGATATATCCATAATAAGTATTAACCCTTATATGATTACCATATCCAAATCTTGTGATAACTGGTTCCTCATGTAGGGCACTATCTGTTGTTTAAGTTTTTTGATTTTTTTATGGAATAAAGATTTGACTTGTTAAAAAAAAAAAAAAAGAAAAATTCGTGGTGATTTTTATTTTTGGTGTGTGTGCGCATGCGTGTAAACTGTGTGTTTGTGGACATGTGCATATGAAGACCAGAGAACAACATCAAATGCCATTCCCTTCCAGGCACCTCTGCCTTGTTTTATGACATGGGCATGGGCTCACAGATGAGGCTTGGCCGGCTCTTTAGGGAGAAGGTCCTATCTGTGCTTTTCCAGCACTAAGCAGGTGCCACTGCATCCAGCCTTTCCTATGGGTGCTGGGGTGAGGAGTCAGGTCCTCATGCTTTTGTGGCAAGTACTTACCAACTGAGCTTTCTCCCTAGACCTATGAAATATAATTCTCATGCTTTCACAGAGTCAAACTACATAGTGAATATGTTTGAACTAGTTTGAGTGAGTCCATAGAAGAAAGAGCAAACCCTGACAACAGGGTAGGGCAGCCATCATTAAGGAGAAGCCAAGGCCAATCTGAGCCCATGCTCACTGTTTCCAGACAAGAGTAATAAGCTGTCACTTGTCATGTGATCTCTGCACCCAGCAGTCAGCAGTTTCCTTAGGGTTTATCCACTGGAGATGATAGGAGGGTCTCCAGCAGCATGAGACAAACCAGCCATCATGGGTAAAGATGTGCACAAACTAACTGGTAGAGCTGCCCAATGTATCGGTGAATAAACCTAGGTGGAAACCAGGGCACCACAGCCACAAGCAGCACCATGAGAGAATCTTAGCAGAGAAGTGAAGAATACAATCAGGGATGGTTGTACAAGCAAGAAATCGTGTGGGTGTGGCCTGCTGATAAATCTGTTGCTTGAGAGCATAAGCCTATGTGACTGACCAATGCACAAGGAGAGTCGGAGCTCTGGGGAGGCCGGTGAGAGCTGGGACAAAGCACAGAGCTAGACCAAGTGTGTCAGCAGAATTAATCCTCGGCTCCAGCAGGCCCACGGGTGGCACAGCTCATTTATGCCAGAAGGGTAAAATTATAATGACTAAATATTAAAAAATAAAAGCTTTAAAAATCAATCAGGAAAAAGAGCTTTTGAGAACCCAGTGGATTAGTGCTCAGCAGTGTTCCCACTGAAGTGCAGGGCTGCTGAGGGACAGCATGAGGTTCTTTTAATGGATTAGTTTTGTAGAGTTTTGGAATGAAAGGTGCCTGTGGGAATGTCCAGTCTGCAGCAAGCCTTTGGGCTCCCTGAGGAAAGAGCACAAAATCTCAGAGCAGGGAAAGCTGGCTGCTGCTGGGGGATGCCACAGGTCTTACAAGCAATGGTTGGGAGCACAGGCTTGGAAATCAGACTGATTATGTAGGAGTTCCAGCTCCTAGACTTACTGCTGTGTAAAACTGGGCAAGTTACTTAACCTCACTGTGCTAATTCCCCAATCAGAAGATACAAGTTATACTAACACCACAGAAGAAAGAGTAAGTAATTACACAGAGTTTGCTGACAATGGTGCCTGGCATGTAACATACTCAAAAAACATTCTTTGCATTGATGCATTTACTTCTGCTAACTTATTTAAAGAGAAAGCTGTTTCTGTCCCAAAATATAATCACTACCCAAAATTAGTAATTATGCTTCATAGGCAAGTGCCCAGAATAAGCAATTGAATCAAAGTGTTTGTTGATTCACAACAGAATTTGGATCCCAAAAGAAACTGACATAACTTCCCACTTCCTTGTAGAGCATGTAATCCATGCTAAACACTAGATAGAATTGCAAAGAAAACTTAATTAAGAGTTAATTCAGTAAGCACCAAGTCTGCTAAGTGCCTGTTTCTACCAATCTAAACTAGGATAATGTGGTGGTTTGAATGAGAATGGCGTTTGAATACATGGCCTCCAATTAGTAGAACTGTTTAGGAAGGATTAGGAGGTGTGGCCTTGTTAGGGGAGGTGTGTCACTGGGGGTGGGCTATGAGGTTTCATAAGCGCATATTGTTCCCAGCTAGCTTTCTCTGCCTTCTGGTTGAGGGACATGAGAGGCTGTCCCTCAGCAGCCCTTGTACTTCAGCAGGAAGTAGAGTATAGTGAGCCCCCATCTACTGCCCCAGCACTACGCCTGCCTGCTTGCTCCTCACTATGATGGTTATGAAAACTAACTCTTTGGAACCATGAGCCCCAAGTTAAATGCTTTCTTTTATAAATTCCCTTGGTTATGGTGTCTGAAAAGTAACTAAGACAGGTGAGATATAGCCTTTGCGTTCAAGAGCCTTATAGTCAAGGGATTGTAGACAGCATCCCAGGCACAGCAGCTGCCCTTATCCCCAAGAAACACAGCCAGAACACCTGAAACCACAGAATCCTGAGCTTTACAAATACTGTGTTCTCCTCTGGTGACATTTATTGCTAAGCAGGTCTAGACAAAGAGATCAGTAATAACTAATGTAAACCAGGACAACTAGAAAACCTGTAGCCACACTGCCAGCATCTCTCCTCATTGTATGATGTGTTTTAAATAAAACAAATGTTCATGAAATGCAGGAATGGCAAGAGTTGGCAGTAGGTCTATTGAGCTAGATGGTTTCTGAGGACTCACAGGCAAGCAGCAGACAGAGTGGTAGACACACTGGACAAAGGGATGCTTTGTGATCTGAGTGGCATATAGCAGCACCAGGTGGGACGGAATAGCTCAGTATTCATCTCATAGTGGTACACAATTTAAACCTTAAGAGTTGATTACTCTGGAATTTTCCTTTCAAGACTTCAGAGCATAGGTGAGTGAAGTAAAGCGAGGTAATGGGTGGCGTTCCAGTCTGAGACTAATGTGTACTGTGCTCTCGGGTGAATCATTTACCAGGGTAAGACATTTAGCAAGAGGAACAGATCAAGAGGAAAGACCGAGTAGAGTTTTAAACATGGGATCTGCATGGCAACTAGATATGAAAAATCAAATGAAGAGTCTAATATGTGGGGCTTGGAGGCTAGGAGCAGACGGATAAGGACACAGCGAGAGAAGGGCTGAGACTGGTGGGGTGAGCCTGCAGTCTAAGTTACCCCGCAGGCTGAGGAAGGGGACTGCCGAAGTCCAAGGGTTTGAGGTCAGTACGGACAACACACCAGGAAGGTGGCTTTAAACAGGGAGTCGGGGAGGCTGGTGGGGCAGTTCAGTGGCTACAGTGCTGGCCACACAAGCATGAAGATCTGGGTTTGATTCTAGAACCCACGTAAAAGTCTAAATGCAGTGATGCACTCTTGTAACCTGGATGCTGGAAAAGCAGAGACAGGTGAATCCCTGGGACTCCTGGGCTAGCCATAGTCACCAGAGCAGTGAACTCCAGGTTCAGTGAGAGATTCTGTCCCAGAAAACAAACCATACCCAAAGTGGACCTCTAGCCTCCACATGCATGGGCACATACATGTGCACCCACATCCTGATACATGCATGTGTGCATGTAAGCATGTGTCCACACACAGAGCCCCCCCCACACACACACACAAAGTACAAAATAAGAGAATTAGAACAAAAAGCAAGGATGGCACTTAAAGACCTCAATGACACTATCCCACATGTCAAGGCCAGAGAGCAAGCAGAGACAGATACCAGGGCCATGATGTCACAGTGGCCAGAAGGCCAAATCAGAGGACATGGAGAAGAAGATATGAGCTGTGCCATGCACAGCGGAGACTGCTTTCAGTGGCCAAGGTGTAGGGGAATTAAAAAATAACAGAACAGCCAAGTGTCCTGGGGGTTTGGTTATGTGGAAGGCACTGTCTCCATTGGAGTGGTGGGTCAGAGGTCACCTTCCAGGAGGAGGAAGTGGCAATGGTGGTTAGGGAAGGAAACAGATATCCTAGACAGTGAGAAAGCTTTTATTTTGTTTCGGAAAGCAGGAAAATCAGAACTACTCTAATAGAAAATTTATTCTATAGTCACTAAGGCAAAGGAGTAAGAGGGTAACAGTGCCCAAGGCAAAGAACCACAATGTGGGCATGATCCCTTTACAGGTCCACCATGGTGTGTGCTTAAGGGCTCTGGGACACCTTCTCAGACACCCAGGGAGCTGGGTATTGGGGTGACTACTAACAAGAATGTGGCTAGGTGGGCACCAGGTGTACTCCAAAGGCAGCTTTTCAATGCAAGAAGCCTACAGGAATGTAGGGAACAGAGGGGTTATAGAGGGCTGAGCGTAACCAGACAGGCAGGGGCCGGCCAAGCTGAGTGGACTTCTTTGGAGGTACTAAAGATTTTGTTTGTTTGTTTTTTGCCTTACAAGGGATTTTCTGCTTTGGAGGGAAGAATATCTCATGAGTGAGAGGAGAGGGGTGAGGAGGAAGAGCAGGGTGTGTGTGGGGGACTATAACTCAGGAGTCATTGTGTGGCATTAGCAGAACAAAATCACCGTGAGGTGTAGAGGGCAGAGGAAAACTGAGCCTTCAAAGGAAACTTATGTGCATCCAACAGGGAAGCGGGGGGGGGGGGGGGGCTGTGTTCAGTTTTAGAAAAAGATAGTTCATGCTCTGAATTTAAAAGAGCTGAAGCCATACAAAGTATGCTTCCAAAATCTAGGCAAGTTAAATACTAATAGCAGAATGATAGCTAGGAATCTCTAAGTATTTAAAAACTAAGCATTCCATTTCTAAGTACCTTCAAGTGAAAGACATAGTCTAAAGAGACATTAGAAAAGGTATTTGAAATATCTTTTGATGAGTGAAAATGTAAAATGGTAAAATGTGTAGCTGTAGTGGCTAATTGTGGTTGTCAGTTTGACAGTACCTGGGACTTAAAACCCTAGGTGCTGGGCACTCTGGAGAGATTTTTCCTAATCAGATTGTTTGAAGCAGGAAGACCCACAAGACCCATGTTATATCAGGACTACACCTTCTGATGTTAGCCCACATAAAAGGACATGGTAGTTTCTTTTCCCTTGCCTGCCTCCATTCTTGCTCCCAAGTCCATCTAGCATGTTGTCAGGTGTGCTGGCTAGTCAACATCACACAAGCTAGAGTCATTTGGGAAGAGAGGAAGTCAGATGAGAAAATGTTCCCACCCGATTGGCCTGTGGGCAGGCCTGTGGTACACTTTCTTGATTGATGATTGGTATGGGAAGGCCCCGCTCATTGTGGCTGGACCCACTGCTGGGCTGGTGATCCTGGGTGCTCTAAGAAAGCAGACTGAACAAGCAAAGAGGGAGGAGCAAGCCAGTCAGCATTACTCTTCCATGGACTCTGCTTCAGTTCCTGCATCGAGGCTTCTGCCCCGAGGTCTGGCCCTGACTTCCCTCAGTGATGGAGTGACCTGAGACTTGTCATGGTATTTTGTCACAGCAGTAGGAACCCTAACTAGGACACTGTAGCATTCCTTCACAATAGTCAAACCACCATCTTCAGGATTCCCATATATGCAGAAGACCAGCAGCTGCCTGAGAATCATCCAGACCCTCAAACGGGACTGCTAAGATATCCAGCCTCCTGCTGGAGACACTACTGGATTCTCAGTTGCACCAGTGTGAGACAGCCCTTGTTGGGGTACCCAGACTGCATCCTGTAAATCAACCTAGTAAATCTCCTTTATATATATATATATATATATATATATACATATATATGTTATTAGATCTAGCTGCTCTAGAGAAAAACTTACAGCATTAAATGGTATATTAGAAAAGAATAAATATCTCAAATCCTTAATCAAGATTTTTACTTTGAGATCGGAAAGCATAAAGCAAATCAGAATGCAAAGCCAGCAGGAGACAGAAACAGCAGAAAACAAAACTAAGTGGCCACTAGAAGCTGTTTCTTTGAAAAGAGGAGTGACTGGCCAGGCAAAGAGGGGGTGACACAGACAACCAATGTGCACGAGGGAGGTCTTTGTACAGACCTAACAAAGCCAGCAGGTGATTCAAATGTCTAGGGAGCAGTGAGGGAGTGTTACTGACAAGTCAAAAGTATCATACTTGCTACAGTGAGGGCCTTTCAGCAGAGGACCAGAAGGACCACAAAGGCACTAACGGAGCCAGAACACAAGTGCCTATTTTATAAAGTTGTGGGGCAGGATGCAGCACGGTGAGGAGGAGCTCCAGGGGAAGGGAGCAGAATTCTGAGAGAAGAATCATGCTTATCTGTTGAAGCAGAGAGGAAGGACCCGGTAAGGGAAGTCAAGGATTTGCAAGAAGTGAAGGCGTCTGGTGCCGGAGGCAGGAGCTCACGGACGGCAAGGGTGGGGCAGTCTACTCTGCACAGGGTGGGAGGATGGTGAGGACAAGCGGAGGGCAGACTAGGATTGGCTTCTCAATCATCTGTCACTTCACAGTTTCAGATTGCTTTAGAAACGGGAAGATCATAGAGAACTATGATTCTAGAACAGGATGTAGCCTCTAAGTGGCTTACAATGTGAAGCCAGAACACCTGCAAGAAACCTAACACGTGCAGGGCTATGCCACCTTCCATCAGGGCTAAAGTAAACATTTCTTTAGGTCTGAAGGCCAAAAGACCCAGCAAAGACATACTAAGGACACAGCTGTGGAGAGAAAATGTTAGAGACACAGGGAGTAAACTGCTCCTGTCAGGCTGTCTGTGGTGTAGTAAAGACACAGAAGAGGAGGGTTGTGATCGGCCAGGGTGGCAGGTAAAAGTGGTGAGAAACTGCGGGACAATGCTCTTGTATGCTGCAAAGATTTGCTACTCATATTGGTTTAACAGAAAGCTGATTGGCCAGTAGTCAAGCAGGAAGTATAGGCAGGGTGGCCAGACTAGGAGAATTCTGGGAAGAGGAAAGGCAGAAAAGCAGAGGTCAGCCAGATACAGAGGGAGCAAGATGAGAAAAGGTACCAAGCCACATGGTTTAACATAGATAAGAATTATGGGTTAACTTAAGTATAAGAGCTAGATAGTAATATGCTTGAGCTACTGGCCCAGCAGTCACTATAAAATTAAGCCTCTGAGTCAATTATTTGGAAAGAAGCTGCTGGGTATTTGAGAGTTTCTGACAGGACAGAAACTTCTGACTACAAGAAAGCCAGACAGCTTCTCTTTTGCCCCAGTGACTCCCCTACAACACCCTGGGATACCTCTTTCCTGCTGAGAGCTCAATCCTCCCAATTCAGAAAGCTTGCTGGAGGCTAAACAATGCCAGGGCTAGGTGCCTAGTAATGGCAACACTTCCATAAGCTCTGGCTATTGGTGCAGGTCAGGCAGCAATGCTGAGAGCAGAAAAATGAGGGCAAGTTAGGATGTAGATGCCCCAGCTTGGCTTCTAGCTCATGAACTAACTTTTCCTTGGTGCATCAGCTTCACCAAAGTAATCGACAGGCTAGAGCTGAACCACAAGCTGAAAGTTACTGGTGCCACTCTGGTGCCCCTCAAAACCTCAGGGAGAATCTTAAATAAAACTTCAGCCAAAAAACCAGCACAGGTTATTAGAACGGAAACAGGTTAGTTGTTTAGCCTAGTGTTTCCTTTAGTATAATTATATCACGTATTCATTCATTCAATCATTCATTCATGATTTATATTTTGAGACAAAGTCATGCCATATTGCCCAGGCCAGCTTCACACTCAGAACTTTCCAGCTTTAATCTCTCAAGCAGTTGAGATTTCAGGCATGCATCACTGCAAGTGGCTTTCACATTACTTTAAATGAGGTTATGAGTAACACTTCATAACACCTCCTCCTTCCCTCAAGCTCACTACCCGTGGTAGTGAACGTAAACACTGCTTTTGCAGAGCTTTGGCCTGAGTCATCCCAGTTTCACTTCTGGAAATAGAAAACTATCCATTTCTAGGTTGGTTAAATTATATGACTCTCCTGAAAACTCATGCTTCCTTTAACCTTAGAGCTGAGAATCGGAAGTGGATGAGATAGGACTTGTCAGTCGACACATTCAAAACAAGAGATGAGGAGGGAGCAAGGAGGGTTGTCACGACAATGTCTATGGCTGGCAGAGCTCACCCTGGTAAATCCTGCTATCTTCCTCAGTGACATAGGCATTGGCTCCCCAGATCACCATCTTGTGGATGTAAGATGGGTACTTGGCAGCAGCAATAATTGCAGTTATGCCTCCATCACTCCAGCCCAGAAGGGAGACCTGCTTGAACTGCAGCACCTGTGGGCAACACAGCAGAAGGCATGACACAGAGATTGCCTGTGGCCAGCACAGCAGAATGCTCGGCACAGTTACCACTCCACTCCTGAGTGGTGATGATCAGGGTTCTACAAGTCTGCAGCTTGGAGATCTGGTGTCAATTAGCTTCACTATAATGCAATTGTCATAAAAACTCTAGTATACAGTATTATTTTGACCTATGCAGGAAGCATAGCTTCTGGTTGGATAAAATGTCAAAATACAGAATTGGCAAAAATCTACTGTATTTGGGTAGGGAAAGCGTTGTGTATGCATATACCTGAGCAAGGCTCAGGGAGCAGCTCTGTAGACTGGAGAGGAGCTTAAGATAAAATGCAGCAGAGAAACACAGCTACAACCATAGAAAGAGCTGGCTAGAGAGGAGAGAGAGCATGCTGTGGGATTATGCTCTTGTACAGTGTAAATATTTGCCATGCCTTCTGGTTTAATAAAATGCTGATTGGTCAGAAGTCAGACAAGAAAGATGGGTGGGGATACCAGACTAAAAAAAAAAAAAAATCTGAGAAGAGGAGAGAGAGATGCCAGGAGATGCAGAGGAAAAAAAAAATAAGAATGTTGCTCTGATAAAAGGTTCCAAGCCACTTGGCCAAACAAAATAAGAATCATGGATTAGTTTAAGAGTAAGAGTTAGCAAGAGTAATAAGCCTGAGCCATAGACCAATCAGCTTGTAATTAATATAAGAATTTGTGTTATTATTTGGGACTGCAGGTCTGGAATTTAGGGGTAGGCCAGAAACTTCTTACAGTAGCATGGTGTCTTGGCAAAGTGGCATCCATTCTTGGGTAAAGCAACAAGGACCCTGAAAATGTGCTCAGTAAAGAAAGCTGACAAAGTATATGGAAGAGGTTTCTAGAAGTAAAATGGAGCATCTGAAAAGATTAAAGGTAATGAGCTAATAAATGTTAGGATAATTGCTCATGGGATCAAGGTGTGTGCACATACTCTGGATAATTATTTGACATTAATATGCAAAATGAGGATACATTCTCTACAGCTAGCACAACTACCTCCTAGACACACTTACCAGGAGACATACCCAAGACATACACAACATTATTTGTAATCACGAAAGTGACAAATGCCCATAAGCAACTTATAAAAAAAAAGCCTAAAATAAATTAATCACTTACGTCTAGATAATGTATGGAATAAGACAGTGCATACATCCAGTGAATACAGCAACTGTACCTACTGGGGTTACATTCCAAGAGCTTGCCTCAGCACAGCTGCCTTGTAACATAGATGCTATCAAAAGCTACACACATACATGCAGTATGGAGTGGATATGATGGACAGATGATGTCACAATTTGGGTAGGTCAGAGGCAGGATGGGTGGACAGCACCACACTTCATTGTACCACTCAGAATGGCACGGGATTTAAAATTCATGACCAAGTGCTATAAATAACATCAGTGAACTTGTAGTTCAGAAAGACAGAAGGAAACAGTTTGGAAGTTTTCTCGTAAGGAAATAATGAATGTTGGTAAAGTGTTTTCAGTACAAGCATGATGATCTGAGTTCTCTCTCAGGATCCAAAAAAGTCAGACATAGTGGTGCATGCTGCAATTCCAGCTCTGAGGTGAAGACAGGAGAATTCCTGGGGCTTGTTGACTATCCAGCCTAAGCGACTTGGTGAATCTCAGGCCAGTGAGTGACTTCGTTTACTGAAAACAAGGTGGAAGGAAACTGAGCAATAATAGTTGATGTGACAGACGCGTTTAACCTGGCTTGAACATTATGCAGTACAGACATGTACTGGAACCTTACTTAACCCTCTGGCATGCACAATTTTTATACTTTAATGTGTAAATTAGAACCAAATTTAATTTAAATTATAAAACATTACAAATTATGACTTGATTATTTCTGGAATTTTCCACTTCATATTTCCAGACTACAATTGACCATGGGTAACTGAAACCACGGAGAATGAGAGCATGGAGAGGGGACAGTGACAGCAGGAGGAAACAGCATCCTCTTGACACATTGTCAAACTGTAGGTATGGTTTGATGCCATCAATATCATATACCTGTAATCCCAGCACTCAGGAGGTAGAGCCAACCCTGCTACAGCGAGTTTGAGGTGAGGCCAGGGATACACAACAAGGTCTTGCCTCAAAAAAATAAAAGTAACCAGATAAAATACTGTGTTTCCTTAAAAGTATTGACTCCTCATCTGGGCCTACCAGGTCATTAAAAGCTGGACTTTTCTGTCTTCATTTTGGGTTGGATTCTTGCTCAACACTGCATGTTAAGCATTCAAAGAGCATCTGTGCGGGCTGGAGAGATGGCTCAGAGGTTAAGAGCACTGACTGTTCTTCCAGAGGTCCTGAGTTCAATTCCCAGCAAAACCACATGGTGGCTCACAACCATCTATGATGAGGTCTGGCGCCCTCTTCTGTAAAACTGTATGCATAATAAATAAATAAATCAAAAAAAAAAAAAAAAA